>OY728148.1:1425218099-1425524776 GCA_963277665.1 Viscum album | reverse complement strand
TTTTATCAGCTACATATTGTCATGAAACAACCTTTCTTCCTCATTTAAAACTTGAGATCTTTCACTCATCTCAATACACATGTTGAAAACATTCAAGTACATGTAGCAGGTTTTACAAATCAGCCTTGAGATCTCAAATTTCCCCAACTTCTTATCATTGATTAATTTAATTTCTCCTCCTTAATATTAGACATTATTCGGTAATTAATAGGGATGAGATAAATTCATACCTCATCAATGAAATTTTCAAGCACTTTCCATAAAATCCATATTTGCATGGAATAAATAAGTCTGGGAGCTTCTCAAGGGTCTTATCCACTCATATCCTGGGGGTGGGACTGTAGGGGAGGGGGTGGGGTTGTGGGATACTATAGAAGTTGGGGAGGGGGGTGGAAGGGGGCTGTCTAGGGGGAATGGGGGTGAAGGGGGGCTATTCGTGGGGGTTCAAGGGTCTTTCCAAGGAGGGATGTCCAGGGGGTGCAAGGGCTGTCCAGGGGGGGTGCAAGGGGGCTGTCCAGGGAGGGTGTGCAAGGTGGGGTGGGGTTGTGCTGGGATTTTTCACGGGGGGGGGGGGGGGGGGGGATTCAAGGAGGGGGGGCTACTGGACAACCCCCATGCCCCCCCTATACAGCCCTTGCCCCCTTGGACAACCCTTGCACCCACCTGGAATGCCCTTGCACCCCCTGGACAACCCTAGCACCCCCCCTAGACAGCCCCCCTACATCCCCATGCCACCCCTGGACATCCCCCTTGCAACCCCCTGGACAACCCCCTTTCCCCCCAATCCTACAGTAGCCCACCACCCACCCCCTCCTTGTATCCCCCCCGACAGTCCCCCCTGGAAAGCCCCCTTGCCCCCCACCCCCACTCCTGCAGTAGGCCCCCCTCCCTTCAGCCCCCCTCGTGTAGACCCCCAGCACACCCCAAACCCCTCCTTGCACACCCTCCCTGACCAACCCCCTTGCCCTCCCCTGGAAAACCGTTGCACCCCCTGGACAACCCCTTGGACAAACCCATTTCACCCCTAGATACCCCTTTCAACCCCCCTGGACAGCCCCCTTCACCCCCATGCCCCCCTAGATAGCCCCTTGCACCCCTAAACTATTGTAGTATTCCAAAACCCCACCCCTTCCCTGCAGCCCCCGGGAGATGAGTGGAGAAGAACCTTGAGAAGCTTCCAGACTTATTTATTCCATGAAAATATGGAATTTATGAAGGTGCTTCAAAAAATCATTGATGAGGTATGAATTTCTCTCATCCCTATTAATGACTGAATAATATCTGATATTAAGTGTGAGAAATTGAATTAATCAATGATAAGAAGTTGAGGAATTTGAGATCCCACAAGGCTGATTTAAAAAACCTTCTACATGTAATTGAAGGTTCTCAACATGTGTATTGAGATGAGTGCAATATCTCAGGTTGTAAATGAGGAAGACATATTGTTTCTGCTAATATGGAGATGATAAATGGATTGCATGTAATTTGGAGTACCCAGAATTTTGATGAGAAAATTAGGATTTGGACATCATAGAAGGAGTTGGAAGTTCCCAAGCTTGTTGAGAAAGAATATGAAGTTATCAAGAAAAGGTGTTAGTATGTGAATCTTAAAGCCCCCCCCCCCATGCACCCCCCCCTGCGGTCCCCCTTCCCACCTTGGACCGACCCCACTTACCCCCCCCTGGACAGACCCCCCCTCCTGGACACACCCCTCTCTCCTGGACAGACCCCCCTATACAACCTCACCCAGAAAGCCCCCCCCGGACAGACAGCCCCCACTGGACCCCCCCCCTCGTGGACACCCCCTCCCTCCTAGAGAACCCCCTAGACAACCCCACCCAGACAATATCCCCCTTACACCCCCTGAACAGACCCCCCTCCTGGAAACCCACCTGGACAGACCCCCCCCCCCTAGGAACAACCCCACCCGGACATCAGCCCCCTACTGGAAAACCCTTTCACCACCCCTGCTGGACACCCCCTAGAAAAACCCCACCCAGACAGCCCCCCTGGACAGTAGCCCCCGCTGGACCCCCCCCCCCCCCTCGTGGATACCCCCTACCTCCTAGAAACCCCCCCTGTATAACCCCACCCGGACAACAGCCCCCCCTGACAGTTAGCCCTCCCTCCACCCCCCTAAACAGACCCCCCCCCCTCTAGAAACCCACCTGGACAGACCCCCCCAGGACAACCCCACCCGGACAGCATCCCCCCTACTGGACAACCCTTTCACCACCCCTGCTAGACACCCCCCTCTTGGACATCCCCTCCCTCCTACAAACCCCCCTCTCACATGGAAATCTCCTTAGACCACCCCACCCGGACAACTGCCCCCCCCCCCTCCTGGAAACCCTATACTGATGTGCTGCCTTTGGGTCCATTGTGAGTTTTTGGTGCTGTATTTATCCATTGGAAAGGGATAGGAATGTATAGTGTATTTTTTTGGATGGTTCTCAACTTGTGTGGGTCATGCATGCGATGTTCTTGTGGGGGTTGTTATTGCTATTATGGTGTTTTTTGGGTGTGTGATGTTTATAGTGCAAGGATCTGGTGCATAGGATGCCTGATTTTAGTGTGTGTGGATGATTCTAGAGGGGCTTCTAGTGTTGTGCGGATAGAGTCACATTTTATTATTCTAGGTACAGTTTTAGAGGATAGGGTTCATGGTGTGGGTGATTCAAGAGGGGATTTCTAGTTTTTGGTTGATTGGTTTCTTTTTGGGTTGTGGGTTTCCATCTACTTGGCTACTTGTAGGGGATTTGTTGTGGATGGTTTTGGTTGAATTTTTGGTTGACTAGTTGGGAGTTCCTTTGGTGGCTGGTATTTTTCATATGGTGATGTTAGGATATTGTTTTCCTAAGTCTTTTAGTGGTCGAATGTGGTGGTCTGGTTCCATGATATTGTAGAATGTTTCATTAGATTCAAGGTTCATGAAGTAGTAGGTGGTTCGAGTTGTGTATGGACTAGTGCTATTGTTCCAAGAGGAAGATTTTTTTATTGGATGGGTTCTTTCCAGCATCCATTTGGGTTGCAGTAGCTATTCTGGTGTGAGTGGCTAGGAGGGTTGGGTTTTGTTTGGTGTTGGGTGGGATGACTGCAATTATTGGTGTTTAGGGGAGCGGTGTTGTGGTTGGGTGGTAGGTGGATGGTTTGTGGTTTTTTAAGGGTAAAAGAAGGTGGGTTTCATTGATGGTGTTTATTGTAGGTGATTTGAGTGTTCTATTGTAGGGATTATGCGATTATGAATCTATTAACTTTTGGTGCACAATACAAACAAATATTGGGTCCTATTTCATAGGAGGGGTGAGGGATTTTAGGATCTGCACCTTCAGTGCAATTTCAAGAAGAAGATAATTCAATGTCCATAATAGATTTCAAAGTTCAAGAAAAGTGAAAAATAATTAGATACAACGTCACTAATATAGAACCTGAAATATATTACCTCAATATATAAGAATAACATTTGCGGTAAACATAGTTTTAGGCCTTAGTCAGATGAACAAACCTACATTTTTTGGTACTATAGTTCTTGCACAAAAAATAGCGGTTTCAGTATCTAGTGAAATTACTCAACCATAGAACATAGAATAGAAAAAGGATTTTATTATCAATCATGATGAAAATAAGAATCAAAGGTCTTTTACTGAAGAAAAAGTTAGAGGCAATGATAAAAGAAATCATCAAGATCAACTAGTAGTCTTTGGCACTAAAATGATAGTCCAAATCCAATTAATTTGTATCATAAATGATTTCATAGACACGAACTGTTTATTCATACTGATATTAAAGTGGTTTTTGAGACTGAATTCTTTTCCTCTATTTAGAAAATTGGAGATCAATCCTATCCCACTATTGATAGGGGCCAATTATCTAAAGAAAAATATGAACAATATTTTGATTCATTGGATACATAATCAAATGATTTCATGATAATTTTAAGAATCTATGAGAATAAAATTCATGTTCTCACAATTAATTAAAGGATTTAATAAAATCATTTAAAGATTTAAGAAATTAAAACTATTCATGGAGATGAGAAGGAATCTTTACAGACTCATCTTACTAATCTATGAGTCATTTCTAGTTTATCTTAGCTTTTCTAGTTTCACCGCTTCGATGATTCTTTGATGTTAATTGAGTTAAATTCCATATTGAGAGAGATTTTGGGTTGTTTCAAATGGTATATATCACATAAAAAACCTGAATCTCTTTTGACTCATAATCCATGTCTTCATATTCATGATCCTTCTTTAATGGACTTTGAAAAATTTAGCACCTTACATTAAGGATCCGTCCTTTCTAAAGTCCAAATCCTATCTTCTATTAAAATCTATTGTTTTCTCCCGGTGCACCCAAAACCTCTCTCCCTTGAGGAGTCATGTGGATATGATGTTGAAGTTTTTTTGGTTCTACCAGGTATTCATTCCTGGTACTTGGAAGACCTCTTATTTTTTAGACAAGAAGAATTTTTTTTCATCATTTGTTCCATGTAGGGGTTCCCTTGTCTATCTTTTATTTTTTATCAGGCGGGGTTGGTGTGATGATATAATCTCATGAAAATGGATGAAACGATATTTATTGATGGAATACATGAGAGTATATAAAGATGATGATAATATTTTCATTATTTTTTTACTAATAATTTTTTTCCATGTTTTTAATTGTTCTGGGCATAGGACATCTGAAAATCCTAAGCTATTGGTGGTCTCTGTTTGCACACCGTAATCATGAATTCTTGTAGTTAATAAGTTGATGAACTATTTTGAACATGAAATCATGATATATAATGTATATATGTTAAATTAAATGGATTATTATGATCAAACATTCTATTTGATAACCCCTAATTTATAAAGTGGAATTAGAGCACGACTGTTGAATAATCATGGTCATATTGTTGGGGATGTGTGTTGTGTGTGGTTCTGCTCATCAATGTGTATGTGTTGTTTATGTGTGAGTGTGTTTGGGACTGTGGGGTGGTGTGGCTGTTTTAATAGCAACTCATTTTGAGATATTTATTGATTTTGAAATGGATGAACTTTTTATGCAGTTGGACTAAAACCGGGTGGCCTAGTTGTAGGATTGGGTTGTGTCTTTTTAATGTTTATGGTTGTGCTAGGTTTGGGGTTATTATGTTGTGAGGCTGCTGAGTTGGTATTAATTAGGTGTGTTGGAGGGTTTTATAATTTAGAGGAAGGAAAATACGGAATTATCTTTAAGAATGATGGTGAGAGTGTTTGAACATGTATTCAAAATTGGGTTGTTTGTAGTGGGATTTCATGTTGGGTAAGTTTTGTATTTCTTAGTGTGGTGATTTTTGTGTAGCGGGAAAGACAAGGATGTTTTAAGAGAGATGGTTTTGTATAAGTATGGTGTTACCTTTTGTGGGCCTTTATCCTAAAGATTCTAGGGACCATTTTTTATGAATTCTTGTTAGAATGGATTCATTTACCTTGGACCATATTTTTTTTTGGATTTGGCTATGGTTGGGATGGTTTCATTTTCTTAAATCATTTTCAGTGTTTTTTTATTTTTTATGGTATCGATGGAATAAATGAATTTATATTATAGAATAAAAAATTGTTAATTTAACTAACAGGGGGTATGTTTTGAGTTGTGGCTTATAGTGAAGCATTCTTCAATTATTGACTTTTGAATGTGACCACCTTTCATGGTGTTACATGAATGTAGGGTTGTAAGTGAGGTTAGTTTTGTGTCTTATGATTGTTGATTTGAAAATGAAATGCTTAGGATGAGTGTTTTGTATATATATATATATTTAGGTAGTTCCTTGTGATTTATATACATAGCATACCAATATAGAGCACTGTGTTCCGAACACCCAATTGTTATGGGAGAGGTTGTGACATCCCAAAATCCTAGTGGGATGATGGATGTATGGTATTGGATCTTCTCTACTCCCCCTTCTAGGATTTTTGATCCCCATACTCTTCAGGTAGTTTTTGTTTGGTTTTGATGAAAACATGTATGTTGGTGATTTGTTCTTCATAGGTGTGTTCATGATGAGATATGATGTACCATATTAGGTGTATTTAATATGAGATTGTGGTTTCATTCACTAGGTTTATGTTGGAAAGATGTGTTGTGGTTGTAACCCCAGGGTTTTTTGGTGGGATTTATTATGTGGCCCAGTTGTGCGTGAGCAGGTTGTGATAGTGGTTCTAGTAGAATAGCATGGTAGTGTGATAAAATTCACCACTTGGGAGGAGTAGTTAACTAGTGGGGTGGTTCTTGGTACCCTAATATTGATGTGCTTACTATTTTTCCTTACTTGACTTGTATTATTTGGTGAGTTTACTAGGGTGATATTGTGGTGGAAAGTATACCTTGTTAATTGATTTTATGATTATGTTGTTATTGTCATAAGTGAATTATTATTCTTCTGCCACTTCTACACAAGTGACTTTGGTTATCCAATTGAGTATACCTGTATTCTCACCCTATGTATATAAAATTGGATTCAGGTTTCAAGGGATATTGTGTGGACCATACTGGACCTTACTAGCTCAGATGTTGGGGACAGTTGATGTGTCACAACTGAGTTTTATTTTGGTACTTATTTTAGAGTTTTCCTTTTATTTCTTGCAGTTTTACATTAAACATGCACATGAGATGGATTTTTTATTCTGGTATATGTGTCTTGGAGTTTTTGTATGTTGATACATCTTATATATTGGTCATTATTTCCTTATAAAGGTACATTCCTACCATCTTATGTAAGTTTTTACAAACCCTTTGCACTAGTCACACCCGCGGCGTGTTGGCCTGGTCCAACGACATCCGCGGGGCAGCATCATCCGTCCAGGAGTGAAGGGAGTAGGGGGAGGTGGGGCAAAATTCTGTTCATCACTCCAGCGGCAGAAATTGTGATTAGTCAGTATCTACATTGATCACAAGAATCATGGAATACTATCACTGCGAAGTTCGGCGGGTTGTCGTCCTAGGACAAGGCCAAATCCCGGCGTGACTGCGGCGTGACCACAGCGTGGCCGCGACGTGACCGTGGCGTGCTGGCCCGGTCCAGAGACATCTGTGGGGTAGCATCATTCGGCCAGGAGTGAAGGGAGTAGGAGGAGGCGGGGAAACATTCCGGTCATCGCCCCGCTGGCAGAAATTGAGATTAGTCAGTCTCAACATTGATCACAAGACTCATGGAATACAATCACTGCGAACATTCGTGGGCTGTCAACCTAGAGTAGGGCCAAATCACGACACGAATGCGACGCGAATGCGACGTGACCGCTGCGTGACCGCGGCGTGCTGACCCGGTCCAGCGACATCCGAGGGGCATCATCATTCATCCAGGAGTGAAAGGAGCGGGAGGAGGCGGGACAACATTCCAGCCGTCGCCCCGCCGGCAGAAATTGTGATTAGTCACTCTCAACATTGATCATAAGACTCATGGAATAATATCACAGCGAACTATCACGGGTTTTCATCCAAAAGCAAGGCCAAATCACGGCGTGACCACGAAGTGACCCTGGTGTGACCATGGTGTGATTGCAGCGTGACCACGGCATGACCGCTGCATGACCGAGGCATGAACGTGATTTGACCACGGTGTGTTGGCCTAACCCAGCATCATCTTCCGGGAAACATCATTTGGAAAGGAGTGAAGGTAGCGGGAGGAGGCGGGGAAACACTCCGGTCATCACCCCACCGGCATAAATTATGATTATTCAGTCTCAACATTGATCACATGACTCTTGGAATACTATCATTGTGAACCGCTGCGTGGTGTCGTCCCGGAGCAGGGCCAAATCACGACATTACGGCGGTGTGACCACGACGTGACGATGGCGTGACCACAACATCACCGCAACGTGACCGCGGCGTCTCGGCCTGGTCCAGAGACATCCACGGGGCAGAATCTTCTGGCCAGGATTAAAGGGAGTGGGAGGAGGCGGGGCAACATTCCGGTCATAGCCCCGCTAGTAGAAATTGTCATTAGTCTGTCTCAACATTGATCACGAGACTCATGGAATACTATCACTGTGAACCACCGCGAGGTGTCATGCTGGATAAGGGACAAATCACGGCATTACCGGGGCGTGACCGGGGCGTGACCACGGTGTGACCGCGTCGTATTGTCCCGGTCCAGTGACATCTGCGGGGCCGTATCATCTGCCTAGGAGCGAAGGGAGCGGGAAGAGGCATATGAAAGTCTCAAACTAAATCTAAACGTGATAGAAATAAATATCACTATGCTTTGGTTTATAAGATAGCGCACCTCTGTTGGAGGGGTTTTATTATAAAATCATGGCATTGCTCTATCACACAATTTATTTAATTATGTTTAACATTTATTCTAAAACTCATTCAGCACAAATCAAATGCAATAATTTATGCAACTAGATCAACATAACTATCATTGTGAGTTTTCAAAAACAGTGCACCTCTGTTGGAGGGGTTTTATTATAAAAACATGACTTTATCAAATGAAAAAAATAATATTAAAGAACACTTATTAAAGATATGCAATTCAATATAATTAAGAAGAATAAAGAAAGAAGCTAAATTCAATTTAAAGCATTCTTGAATTAAAGAGGCTAGAAGAGGGATCCTACCTCAAGGTGGAACTAAACCGTCCACTTCAGCTTTTGGAGATTTCTAAATAAAAGTTGTTTATCCCCCACTGGGTATACGCACCTTCACACATTAAATGTTTTTTACAGAAACCTTCGAATTAAATGGGCAATGTCTCACATACAATTTAAGGGGAAGGTGAAAAAAAAACATTGAAAAAAAAGTAGAAACACGAACCTGGATGTTTGTTTACTCTTCCAACAATAGTATGATACGATCTTTCAACAGGTGCATGAGGAGCTATATAGCTTTTTTCGTGCCCAAAAAACATAATAAAAATGTTATTAAATAGTAAAATAACTAAAGGAAATAAAATAAAAGAAAAGGGAAAAGAATTTTTAGGTTTCAAACCCCGAAAAGGGGATGTTGTTAACCTTTCCCCAGATGGACAGTTCCAAAAATTTAAGTCCCCTGCCCCCTTCCCCATGCCCCCTGCCCCCCAATCCCCTGTCCCCCTACACCCTGCCCCAATGCACCCCTCCAACCTTCCCCTGCCCCCAACCCCCCTCCACCATGTCCCCTCCACCCTGCCCCCTCCACCCAGCCCCCTACACCCTTCCCCACTCCTCCCAACCCCCTAGCCTTCACATCCCCCCCTCCACCCTGCCCCCCTGCACCCCTCCACCCTTCCACTGGCCCTCTGCCCCCTCCACCCATCCCCTAGAATACCCAACCCCCCTGCACCGCCCCTGCACCCCCTGCGCCCCTGCCCCCTGGCCCCAGCCCCCCTGCACCCTACCCCCTGCATCCTACCCCTCTCCACCCATCCCCCTCTAGCCATCCCCCCTCCAACCAGCCCCCCTAGCCAGCACAACCCCCCTGCACCCCCCACCCTGCCCCCCTCCATCCCCCTACATCCATCCCAGTTGCTAAATAATGTTTTCGTATTATGTACATGTGTTTTATGAACCTAATTTTCCTATGATACTAAGCATTTAGATCCATGAAAGTATTATTATGTTATTTTTCTTAAAAATTCTGCAATAGACATGTAAAAATAGGTTGGTTTTCTATACAATGACATCCAATTTAACTTTACATGGTTTTACATGAATATGATAACAAATACCACTATAAGAACAATACATTATTGAGTACATATCATTGTATACATTAAAATTCCAACACCTGAGGAATATGAAACTTTCTCCATGTATTGACACTCTTCTTCCAATGTGAGTTCTTATGCCTTGGTCAAGTTGTAGTGCAAGATGGGTAGTCACTATTTCTCATCTATTCATGACCAAGCTTTTTATGATCCAATTGATATGTTCCTTCTGGGTTATTACTAAATCTACATTCTTATTATCTATTTCTGTACTTATCCACAATATCTTCTCGAATTTCTTAGGATTTTTCATCTCAAAACCTCCAAAAAATTATCCATAGATTTATAAATCATTCAATCATCTGGTCCAAGTAGAAACAAGTTATTGAAATACAATATGAAAATTTTAAAGGTACCATTATCCCATTTATTTCACTTGAAGTAATTATCTCTATTGCAAATATGAAATCCTTCATTAGTAATAAATGATTCAAATTTCTGATTCCACTATCATGGTACATGCTTCATTAGTAATAAATGATTCCACTATCACGGTACATGCTTTATTCTATACAAGATTTTATAAAATATACAAACAAAGTCATGGATCCCAATTTCTTGTACTCATATTGGTAGTTTCATGTTGATTTCTTCTTTCAACTCATCCTGAAGCAAAGTTGTCTTGATGTCCACCAAATCTAGAAGAATATTTTACAATTCCACAATACATAGAATTTTTTAGATGATATAATCCTTATATTTAGTGAGAATATTTCAAAAAAGTTAAACTTTTTCATTCTACTAATAACACATTCTTACCATCCATAATTTTTATCATTTATAAACATCATTATATTAATTAATTTAGTAAACCCACTTATTTTCAAGTTCCTTTTAACCCACTTAAAGTTCAACCATATCTAATTTTTTTAACTTCAAAGAGCCACCTCTTTATTCGTGGAATATTCCACTAATTTGAATAAAAAATCATAGTTTAATTTGGATTTTCATGTTTTTATTCATTCAATATAAGTTTATAATTCATTTAAACCCCATACCTTTGAAACAGTCTCCTAATTTTTGTTGATATCATCAACTACATAATATTTTTTAAAATACTCGACTTAGTTCTTCCTACATGTATACACCACAACATCTACCAAACACTATCATCATCATATAGTAGAATTCAATGTATAAACCAAGAATTAAATTTACATCTAAATTGTACCTCAATATCAGTATCATCAAAACCATCATGACCCTCATCATCTCCTTCAGAAACACAAACCTCATCGTCTCCTCCTCTCAGACCACCATCATTATCAACATCTACATTGGCATCTGCACCTAAATCAATCAAAAGAGCAGAAGAATCCTCATAAACTGAACACAAATAAATGAGAATACATTTAATTAATTAAACAAATTTAATTAATGAAACCATAAAAAGGTTATAACTAAAATCAAAAAATCAATCCATATTTATTTTCCAAATAGAAAATCATAAAAAATGTGAAAATATAGCAATTCCAAGGATTTTAATAAAATTTGATGGAATAAAACAATGAATTGCATATAAAAAATTATGAAATTTCAAAATCGATCACTCCCCCACACATAGTTTATTGAACTCCAAGGCAATGAATTGTCTATTGGACTTTCTAAAAATGTGAAAAACTCAATGAACATGAAGTTCACAGCCCTATCAGCTCATCGAACAAACAAATTTCAGATATTTTAAATTTTATTTACTGACGCTGTCATTTGGATATAACAATTCTTATTAATATAGTTTCGGAATGCTTAGATCTCTATAAGGACTCCTTTATTTCCCAGATCTCTTTATCTAAAGGTACACAACCTTGGAAAATTTCGGATTTAGTTGCTCATCTTCCTACAATTTGGGGATTTCATGACTTCAAATGCATTTCGTTAGAAGGAAGATTTTTTTCACTTGTTGTTTCCCTCTGCTGAATTGAAGGGTAAAGCCGGGAGCTTTGGTTCAATAAATTTGAAGCCAAGAACCCTTAGGATCCATGAATGGAAGCTAAATTTTAGTCTCTATGATTTTAATGAAACTTTTTCCCATGTTTGGATAAAGAGTTATGGTTTAAATTTGGTTTTTGGCATTTTGAAATTCTTTATGACATCGCCTCTGTGATAGGTATTCCAATCCATATGGATTTGGCTACTGAAAATTTTAGATATGGACATTTTTCTAGAATTTTAGTTGTGGTAGATTTATGTTATACCATGGTTAATAAGGTAGTTATATCAACACCATAGGATGAAATTAATCTTCCTATTGTGTATGAAAAGTTTCCATTGTATTGTGATGTCTGTTGTATGATTGGACACTCAAGGTCCAACTGTCATTCCATTATTTTTTGTACTAGATGAATGTTGAAGGGGAATGATGAGGCTCATTGCAGAAGAATAGAATGTAATAAATTCCCCCATGGGACTGATGTCCAATCTTTGGAACATGCTACAAATGATATTTCTCACAGCTCTCCCAACAGACTCATAATCTTTGAAAATGTTCAGACAACGTCTCAGACTGAACATCTGATCAAGGATCATAGTAAAAGCCCCAAGTTGGACTCAAACTATGTCATCCTGAAATATGAAGAGCCTCTTGCTTTTCAGTTGATTGATAGACCCAATGTCACTTAAGCTGATTTAGTAGAAGAAAGTGACTCACCTGAAGTGGGCCTGTCTTTCAAATATGTTCTGATTAAATACATGAAGAAAGATCAAAATGAGATAGATTCTGTCGACAATAAAATAGAAATAGATCATCTAGCATAAACTGAGGCTGATGAACTAATTAGGCATGAGAAAACTTCTTTTTCTTCAAAATGCAGAAAATTGAAACACATGTTAGAGACAACGACCTCAAGTAAGGTTTAGAATAAAAACACAAATAAGGAATCCAAGGAAGTGACTACTAAAAATGACAATACAAAGGTCCCCTAACCTGCCAAGTTCATGGAATCTATGAAAAAGGATGATGTTTCTAGACCTTAAATGGAATTATAGAAAACACAAGGTGTGACATCAAAAAAAGCTTGTCTCTCGAAACCTGCTCCTACAGTGGGAAGTGGTGTTAAAAAGTTTCCTGCAACTGATAGGGCGCTGCATGTTCCTATAAATCTGCAAGTTTCAAGTTTGGGCATTAACCCTCCTATTCTGGGAAGTGATGTTAATCACTCTAATGCTGAATTTGGACCCAAACTGGTGCCCACCAGTCACCCTGATAGTACACTTGCTAGAACATCCATAGGAGTTCATGGAATGGATGTTCAACCCACTTGTGTGGCATCTAATTTTCCCATCAATGAGCAGTTACTGGAGATATTTAAGATACCAAGCACAATGGAAAGGGTGTTTTCCACCCAAATTCATCCATATAAGAGTGGAAAGAATCTGAGGCTGAGAATCCAGCCTTATTTTGATATGATGAAAGAGTTAACTCCTGCTCGAGAGGAGGAAAATTATTCTCTAGAAAAGGGTTCCCATCCAGACCCCATCTCTATTTGGGGAGTTTCCAAGCTAATTGGACAAACAAAAATGTGACGAAGTCAACTACAATGCCTCCTCCAGAAAGAGAGGCACATACACCATTGAATAATGCTGAACTATTGAGATCAAAGGTTTCTACCTCTCTTACAAGGAGCGCCCCGCCTCAAGCATCGAGGACCCGGAGAAACAGAAATGTTGGTACTCATAACACTTTTGAAAGCCTTTCCTCTCTAAGCAGTGATGATGATGGGAATAAAAGTGACCAAGTGAATAATGATGAAACCATAAATACTGATGTTTTTGTAGAGCACCTTGATGATGCTGATGGTGAAGGTCCATGGATACAAGCCAGGACCGGGAGGAGAGGTCAGAACGCCCGCAGCAGGGGTGGAAGACTTCATTTTCCTAGTATTAATACCCATTCTAAAATGGGTTTATGTCTTTTTAAGTGTTGTGTTCTTGTATTTCCTCTTAACTTTCTTCTTTTTCTTTATAATTTAAATAAATAGGCATTTATTCCCTTAAAAAAATTCCTATTAATATAGAGATTATAGTCCACTACTCACATAAACCTCAAAAAAATTGAGCATTTTCAAGCACTGAGTTCCATGCTTCGTGTAGTTGTTTTAAGACACAAATATCATTCTTAAAAATGCACAATTTATTATCATCATCATTTACTTGAAATCCACATAGTTGAAATATTTATACTTCCTTAAAAAAACTCCAATGAGAAAAGAATAGTTTTTATTATATAAATTAGATATACATTGATATTCTCTATATAACTATGGTAAGAAACAATTTGATAACCTCAATACAATCAATTAGTGAAAATATTTTATCTAAAACCACCCTACCAATCAATGAATACCCCTTTCAAAAAATTCTGACTATGAATTTTATAACTTCTCTATTTTCATTAAGCATATTTCTGAATAGTTGTTTTGTGAATATGATACTTTCATCTATTATTTGTGGAAAAAATTTCTACGTGTCATTATTTTCTATCTAATTTAACTCCTCATTTATATCTTTAATCCAATTTTAATCATTGGATGCTTAATAAAATTGTTTTTACTCAAATAAATATAAGAGGACATTTCTTTTAATTCTATACATCCTCCTAGTTTATACTACAACATATTTGTCTCCCAAAATGTTCTCTTCATCAATATGTTTAGTTCTAGTAAATCTTTTAGGTGTAATGGGAATTTTTATGTATTTTTCTTTCTCATATTCATCAGAAAATTCTATGATGGATTCCTCACTACCCCTAAGAGACTCTCTAGGCTCTTGTAAAGATTAACTTTTCTCTACATTATCTTCAATGCTCATGTCATAGATTCCTTTTTCATTCCTATCCATTATTAAATATTTTATTTCCAAAATTTTAATGAGAATCTTATTAAAAAATCTATAAACATTGATTCTTAAATAATATATATGAAATATAACTTAATCGTGCTATTTCTATACTTTTCTTGATTCCCATCCATGTTAAGAATATAGAACTTACTATCAATGACTCATAAAAACTTCAATGTTGGTTTCCTTTTATACCTTAGTTCAGAAGGAAACTTTTTTTTATACCTTGTAATACCCCTTGATATCACCATAGTTTGTGTTATATTATTGACGGTTATACTTTACCTCTCAACCACCCCATTCTATTAGGGTTTCTACAATACAATAGCTTGTTGAGCATTATCATACTTATCTAGATACTTCTTAACTAAATAATAAGTGAATTCAATTCCATTATTATTACTTGGCACATGATATTTATTCCAAATCATGGTGTGAATGTAAGGTTAAATTTTCATTGTACTCTATTGAAAGCACTGACTTTTCCTAACCCAATCGTATTGGCTCATCACAAGCCATCCTAATCTAGATGGTGATGTATATACTCCAAATGTCACCACATTTTATGAACATTCAATTCCCAATCCCCCTATTTCAGGAGGCACATCATGTTCACCATTATAGACCAATGAATTAAACTCTCGAAACATGTTTAAATTCTTACATCTGGGCCTCCACCACCTATACTATTATCAAGCCCTATCGATAGCTTTGACATAACCATGATTTAACACATTTGGATCATCAAAACCACCCCAAGTCCGAAAACTATTGTGATTTCCTCATTTGGGTCATTAGTCGATCAATCCCATGTCATAATTTCCATAATAACCAATAAATTTTCAAAACTAAAGAAACTGTGGATCTTTACTATTTCCACTCAACCCAAATGCCCATGTTCGGACTCTAATATCCAATAAAAAACAACTCAATTTAGGTACTCATTGGGTCATTGGAACCTAATTTCCTTTAGATATACCTACCTATTGGTCTCCCAAAACCAAGACTCTACCATCATGGGTTTATATTTCCTATGACTGATGTCACTCTCTCCACTATAGGATAACCCTTGTCACAACATCACTTGATCAAAATCCAATTACCACAACCCGCATCCTGTCTATCCCCAAACATGATGATTGGATTCACCCAAAACCCATGCATTACTATGAGATAACCAAAAAACTACTCAATACCCATTCTCACTACATGATAGTTCCATTCGTGGAATGTGATGAGTTTTCTAGAAAAAAATATTATCACCTACCACACCATTCATTGGTGCACTCACCGCCACATGGATTTACCTAAAATTTCTCCACAAGAAACACCTCAAAGATCCAAATCTAAATATATATACCAGTTCTCCCAAGACATTATCAAATCACCCTTGGATATACTTTTCCTTAACCAAGAAATGGTATAACCATATCCAATGTATTTCCAAAGAGCCCTTTTTCATAGGGAACTTCCTCTATTTCATTTGAAGCTATGGGATACCTCACTTATGAGAATCTTGATAAAATTTCCATCAATTCTATACCCTCTGTCATTTAAAACTGATTAAAAAATACACAACTTCCATGCATGAATTGTTTGTGCTTACTCAACTTATGTCAAAGTCAATAGGTGCACGCTCTTGTACCACCCAGTTGCAACCCATCTCACAGCTCCGGAAGTCACGTCATAACTGAACTAGGATCACATGCTTAATTACAAACATGACCATTCCTCTTGGATGTTAGTTTCATGAAACCAAAGATTTGAATAAATTAAACCACCGCTCTAGAGAAGGGAAATAATGAGGCCTAAATACCATGTTGGAGCCAAAAATTAGAAAATACCTGGTGAGGCAAGGAGTATAGTATGCATGGATTTCAAATGAGAAATTGAAGAATGATGGATTTCGCAAGGGTCCCCTGAGTGGGGTCAGTGATAAATCACGGGAGGAGGATGCCAAGGTAGGACTTGGTTTGACTGAGAAATCGGGAAGGTGGGGCCGCTACGTCAGAGGTGAAGAATCATGGGTGGCCGCATGGAAGGATTAGGGTTTCTAGAACATGAATGATTTATTGTCCAATGGAGACACTTTCGAAGGTTTAGGGTTTTCTATAATGAATCATGTTTTACCATATCTCACAGGGTATATGTGATTGTATGATTTTTTATCTATAATTATTTAACCACAAAGTGGTCTCTTACATATCATTTTAGAATAGGAAAAACCATGTATTTTCTTCCACATAGTCTCAAATCATTTTATATGACCAATCCATAGATTTTAACATCATGTAGTAAGAAAGAAAATATCACTAAAGGGGAAACATAATGGTGTGGAATGGGTCATACACATTGGTGATTACCAATTCCAACTAGAGGATAAAAAGTATAGTCAATGGGATTACTCATGTGATCCCTAGATCTTATCTTGAGAACATAAAACATATTTGGAGGGCATACACATGTGATTCCCATTTTTTTCTTATGTGTAAAAGAAAATTTCACGTTGGATACCCAACCCATTCTTGGTGAAACATTTATGGGGATGAGATTCAGTGAAAATAAATTTTTATATTATTTGTTCATTAGTAATCCAAAATTAAATAGTTGGGGCTTCCCACAGATCTCCAACTTTGTGAAACTATGTTCTAGAATATGAGGGACTCAAATTAGTATCCATGGAGTGGGTTTAATGAGTGTCTGTTCAACTCCTTTATAGATGTACAAATTTTAAAGACAAGACAATTTATTATACAAGTCCATTAGGGCTCAAAAAGTAGTCAAATCTAATCAAATGAGTTAAATATTAGCTTATTTATTATATTTACTTAGTGGAGGTGTTTTATGAGGCTGAAAAGTTTCGAAAATACCCTCAAAGTGGATTTGTTAATCCAAAAAAGAGTTTTAAGTAGCAATAGATTCAATCCTTGACCTACTTTTAGAGTGAGGTTCTCACCACCACATCATGAGGATAATAATTTTTTTATGGTTATGAAACCCTTAGAATGTGATAACTTATGTAGAACATGTTGATTACATTTGTTTTTTTTTCACCCAGAACAATGATAATCATATTCTAACAATTGAGTTGAGTTTTATGAAGGAGGACTGTATCAAGAACTTTTTATAAAAGTATGTGGCACAAATTTTTTGATTCCAACAAATGACCCATAAATAATTGGATCTAAAATAGGTGAAGAGGATAAAATTATGTATAAAAATAATAAATAATAAAGGGTTTGGTAAATCATTGACTCCCTTATATTGGATATTAAATCTTGACCATGTTAGTGAAACAATCAATTTAAAACATATAATCCCACAAGATTCATGCTTGGTGTGAGAACCAAGGGATAAATCTAAGACCTTTAATATTATGGGTGAGTACATAGAATGGGTTTATGAGTTGGTGTTAGGATATCACATTGAAAATATTTCGGTAACTCATTGAGAGGATGGAATCGGGCTGGTTAAATTTCAAGAGACTAATTCACACTCTGAAAGTGAAAAACACCTCTGGTCACAAAAAAATGGTTTTGTAATTACACTATCAAAAAGGGAAAATCATATAAAAGAAATATAAATAATGAAAATAAGAGTCTATAATGATGGATTAAAAATGTGTACTTTAGTTGAAGATGACTATTTAGAAAATTTAAAACATGGGTCCACTATCATACCACAAGTGATGATACCTCTTGTTCATGTACCCTTGATGAGGGTGGACCATTACAAACTATACCATCACCATAGAGGAGTCCATTTATAAATGATGAATTCATATCTACTGATATGTGTACCAAATATAAGATATAAACCATAGGGAAATGTGCCATCATCATAGGGGAGACTGTATAGAAATAAAGGTTTATGTCGATCCTAACCCGAGAACACAAAGTGTTCCAAGGAAGAGGTGGATAACCAATAATACTTTGATCACTCATAGGGTAAAATCATCATGTATCGAGTATATATATGGGGTATACCAAACACATGGATATTATTTAGGCTACTAGAATGGGTGAAAATTCTAACCCATCAAAGTCATGAAAATGGGGACCGATCATGCTTTTGGAAGTAGAATAATGTGATTTCCAAGGTGGATTGAATTTTAGTCATATAGAATTCACCAAATATAATATAATGGTATAAGGTATCAAAACATGAACGATAGGGGTGTTTGGGTTTAAGGATGTTCAGCTTTAACTATGGGGTTGTTTATATTCTAATTTCTTGGAACTCTGACCAGGGGCCATTCATTTTAAATTTATTAATCGAAGATAAATACCATGGTATTTAACAACACATGATATGGTAAAAAATGGATACGTAGTTTAACGGAACGTTAGGAAAATAAGGGGAACATTAGTTTAATGTGATGATATGAGGATGATGTGGTAGGATTTTCTTACTATAACAATCTTCAAATATTTTGATAATTGAGTAATAAAAACTATTAATCCCATGTGATATTTTATAAGTGTGGGAAATAAGGTAAAATATATGGTTAACCTTATAGGAAATATCACACACCATGGGAAGATAGGTTCTGGTTTTAATATTGTATTGACCAATAAGGTAACCCATGGAGACGGGGAACCGTTTAGGTATTACATAACAAGAATAATATGTTATTCTAACATGTGGAAATGTATGGGGTTCTTCTATCTTTTCCACTATTTTGGTTTGATGGATTTCCCAATATTTTTAGGGAGTTTGAAAAATCCTTCTATTTTATCAATTATAGGATGAGTCAATCCTTGACAATGGATGAGTGGAGATCTACTCGGTTGATGTAGGTGTTCAACCGTATTTCCCTTTGTTTCACCAATTTCAAAATGATTATTTGTTGTGCCACTTTCCTGAAACTTCTACATATGCTTTTTTATTTTTAGATAAATAAATTATAATTATTTCCCATGACCTATGTGAACTCTCCTTATAGAGACACCCATCCATGGGTTGTTCGCTTGGTGTTTTTCCACCCCTTAGGCATTCCCACTATTAATGTCTAATTTCCCATGCCGTAAATGGTTAATTACCATGTGTGAGTTTCATCTTGATATAATGACTTATATTATTATTTTAATTTAGATAAATGGTTTTACATGAGAGAAATCCTTGAAATTCATGCCTCATACCATATATTTTAATGTTAATTCTTGAAACTTTACATTGTAATCCATATGACTTACATTTAAATTGCTTATACTAGTTGGTTGAGTACTTTATCTTCATATGAAATTCCATTGGTTTATATAAATGTTATTCAAATTCCTTGGGATTATGCTAGTATTCCATTTTTTTTCTAATTGTATATGTCTTTCTGATCACGACATTGAGTCTTGAGCTTAATTTTGTGCTTAATTTCTTAATCCATGTTTAATGGTTTGAAATTTATAATTTGAATAGCTCGTTAGATTTATTTAATTTGTGTGCCTTTGAAGAAATGTGGATATATATATATATATGTTATTTCTTGTGATGTGTGTTGGTTGATATGGATCATCTACCACGGTCTGGGAGACAACGTGGGTCCTAATTTAAGGATTCCAGAGATGGGATCATCATGCTCAGTTAGATCTACTTGACACATTATGAGCGATACTTTATCATTCTAAGAATATGA
Organism: Viscum album; assembly: GCA_963277665.1. Classification (NCBI taxonomy): domain Eukaryota; kingdom Viridiplantae; phylum Streptophyta; class Magnoliopsida; order Santalales; family Viscaceae; genus Viscum; species Viscum album. The sequence continues at coordinate 1,425,504,596 of OY728148.1, read as the reverse complement.
TCTCTAGTTAGTTTACTTATATGAATGAGTGAAGTCAGTTCCCTATGGGATAAAAAGTGGATATAATAATCAGATAGATGGATACGCCATGCTTCGAGTGATACCTAGTCCCCTATATGAGATACATGGCAAGGACTGAGAGGTCACCATCTCTTGAGTGATACATAAGATGGCTTTACGGTTTCCTTGGATGGATTCAATGACATTGGTTATATCAGATGTTTCTATAGCAACCCTTGATAAGATCTATTGACCTCTTTAGATGGGCACGAGAATCCACCTTTGGATTTGATGGATTGATTAAATTATTATTCATATGTGCTGCATCTTTTATTATATTTATGGAATGTTATAGGAAACCATGAAAATGTGACCTCCATGCTAATCCAAAAGAATGGGGATACCTTATTGTATTTTCCTTATTCAAAATGGGCCATTTATAGATATTTTGACATGTATATGTGCTTGTTTTTTGAAGTTCGACTTAGAATGAATCATGAGGTATGGGATGGGTGCCAATTTAAGAACCCAAACCGAGGGGTTGTTTATTTAAATTATTAACCTACATTTATTAATAGGAAGCACACATATTTATTTAAAGTAAAAAACGGATTGGCATAGATAACATGGGTGATGGACTACTAATATTTTATATCACACGCTACATAGTATGCCCTTAGACAACATGAAAATTTTATGATCATAGGTATGGATAAAGGGATGTGTGAAGCTTCTAATGCTAGATTTATTTACTGCTTTAGTATGGACCATGAGGTTGATGACTCTGCCTATTCTTGAGATTCTTGTAATAGAAGTTTTTTTTCTTTTTGATTATTTTTATACCATGTATTATATGCTTGTACCTATGATCGCCACAATCACATTTTTATAGACACATGACATCATGATCAACATTTTTTTTATCTATTATCACTAATATATTTCTACTTGTTTATTTATTTTTCTTGGTTTATTTCATTACTTTTTATACTTTCTATATCAATATTATTCATCCGTTATTTATTATCCATAGTTTTCTTCTACAAATACTATGATTTATGATGACATAATCTCCCCATGGAAACACCCAAGGACATCACTGCTAGTCAAAATCCATTGAAATTATGGGATATCTTCTTGAGATATTCTAACCACCATCTTGGGACATAGTTCAGTGGAACTCATGGAAGAAGACTATAAAGTGGATTCAGATCATGTTTTTCTTAAATATTATTGTTTGGTTATTATATAAGATACTAGAACTTTGGAATTTGGATTTTACCCCGTGCTAGGTCATACCTAACCCAAGTATAGGGGAAACCCAAATTTCAGGGGATGGGAAATCGTAGTTTTGGATTATGGAATTTCAAGTTCATAAGACATCACTATTGGGTGATGCCCATTAATTGTGATGTTATTGATATTGGTATAATTGAAATGATGATTTCCATTATTTTAGACCTATAAAATGAGGGACCACCACAACATGCATCTTACTAGGAACTATATGATTATAATTTAATGCATTATGGAAGGCCATATATAATCTCAACAAGAATTTCCAATTTCTATATGATTGTAGTTATTCTTTGTTATTATTTATTGTAGTGATTTTCTATTACATGTATACACTTAAATGTTCCAATATGACTTGTCGGATTATGATGGGGTTTCAATTATTTGGAAGCCCAATTTTAATATGTAAGGTGTACACACCCTTATAAATTGAAATGATGATCCACCAAATTAAAATATGGAAATGGAAATTATATCATTAAATAATTTAAAGTGAAAACCACCTTTAAAATGAAGTGTACCTAATACATGAGAATTATGAGACGTTAAACAGACCTAACAATAAAAATCGGAAGTAGGCTATTCTTATAATGTTCTTAGTGATCCTTATATGCTTTTCTATCATTTATTCCATGATATAGAAGTAGGATATCCGTTCTATTGTGTTTCATAGATGATTTATACATTCCCTCTTTTAATTTTTTTCTTATCTTCATTCCCTATTAGTTTTAAAGAATATCTGGGGAGTGCGATTATTGTAACACCCGAGATTTTTATGAGTAATATTTTGTTTTTATGTTATATATATATCATCAAAGGAATCTTTCACTACACACTAGCTTGGCTTACTTTACACGCAATCGCGACCTTCCTCGATAGCTTGCGTTGTATGCAATACCGAGTTTCACTAAACGACGATATGCTATTAAAATATTATTTAAAATAGCCGTTATGAATAGTAATAACCACTTTTTGAAATTTTATCTTTCAAAATGGACCTCATTTTTGGATTCGGAATACCGAAATTAGCCTAGGGTGAAATTTTGGTATTTTTCTGAAAACTTTCAATTTTTGATGAATAGTGAAACCACTAAGTGGTAGGTTAAAAACTGAATTTTGCATAAAAATTAATTTTACCACTTCTGTGAATGGAATTTCGAAAATCCGACAGACACGGTTGATATCAGTAAGTAAAATGTGGTTCAATGAGATAATTTTTTTTGGTGAATAGTAACTTTTTACTTTTTTTACCGCGGTTAATTGTAAATAGGGTAACTAAGGGTAAATATGATATTAATATTACCCTAACACATGTCCTAATTCTATTGGATAAGTGTAATTCGACCAAAAAAAACCTTATGAATATAATATGACCATTTAGGTCCACTTAGATTAGATTATGACATTTAATATTATTTTATTTAATGAATAGTTAAAATAGTTAAAATCAAAGTTTAATAACTAAAACATTTTTAATATGGGGTTATACATAATATAAATTCGACTATAAATATTCATTAAAAAGATAAAAATATTTCCTACATAATGATATTTTATTTATAATTTTTAGACTTTAAATAAATTAATTTATTTATGACACAACGATGATGCAGTGAGTACCCTATTAAGGAAATGTTAACATAATTGATGTTATAAATGCTCAAATAAATGTAACATGAGACTTTTTATGAATTAAACTAATTTTATAGGTTACTATTATATATTAGTGTTGATTTAATCAACTTGGTTCGAACATATAATTCTATTATGACTTTCACAAAAATCATATATCAAATAGTGTCAAAATTGACACAAAATAGTTTTTAAATCAAATATTATATTATTAATTGTTATTTTATTCCTAAAAATATATGGTTCGGCAAAATGACTTAGATAAGGATATATATTTTAATAATAAACAACTTGGGGTTCTTTTTGCATGTTATAGTAAGTGTATTAACCACATAGTGTAAGAAAACAAAAAGTCACGGTAAAAGTTAAATTATTTAACATAGAGTTAAATCTAATTGATAAGGTTAAAATAATAACATAAACTTGTCTAAATCCTATTGGATGATAGGATTTCGACCCATCCCCACTTTACATTCGAAATAAGACCCTTTGGAACCATTATAAACCGATTTTTACTTTAATATAAAATAATATTTTGAGATATTCCTAAGGTGCCCCTCTCCTCCCTTATAAAAGGGCACCTCCTCCCCCTCCTCCTCACACCAATTTGAGCACTCAAGCTCGGCCAACCCCTACCAAAATCCCTTCTCCACTTCCCTAGAATAATCCTAGAGGTCTTGGTCTTATTCAAAGACCAATCTTAGTTCCCTAAGTGGAGGATTCAAAGAGGCGTTTCAAAGAAGAGGAGCTTCAGACACGTACAAAGCAAATCGGACCTAAGGTAAGGGAAATATCACAATATCATTTTTATCCGAGATTGTTTATACTTCAGTATTTACTGGGGTATATTTTATCATCCACATCCATGTTTAATGAATATGTAATATTATTTACATCCACCTACAAATGTTTAAATCCAATTTTACCCTTCGGTGAGTTTTTAGTAAAGAATATAAAAGGAATCTTTTGTCGTTTTTCGTACGAGGTACTTTTTGACTTTTCTGAAAAAAGTACGAAGAATGTTTTTTTAACTTATACGGAAAGAATGGATTTTTAAAACATTATTTCCAAGAATATTCCTTTATAAGTTTTCAAGTTTATTTTTAATTACCTTCTTTTAGTTTATAGTTGTATGACATGTTATGAAAAGAAAAGTGTTTTTGAAGTAGAAAGGATATTTTCCTCAAGAATGGAGTTCAAATGTTTTATCAAAATTATTTTCCATCTAAGATAATATAGGGATCTGTTTTTATCCCTATTATTACATTGAATTGATTATGTTTTGAGGGAATTATTTTTATGAAGTCATATTCCTTATATGATTTGTTTTATGATGTCATGATGTTTCAAGAATCCCATTTTTGTTACATGTGTTATGCGATGATGTATGATTTATGATTATGTGGCACACATAAGAAAGGATTAATTATAAGATGGGTGGGACCTATATATCCCTCCAATGCATTGGGTAAAGATTTATATCTCATGAGATAGACATGGCTGGAACAGAAGGTTATTTCGGTTCAGTGATAGAGGACTGAAACGAGGAGTGAACTCGGTTCAGAAATGGACTTTGTCCGCTAAGATAGTCTTGGAAATGAGTCATGACTAACAAGAAATGATTTTCCATGATTATGTGTGCATGCCAAAAAGGTTCATGTTTAATGTTATGATTATGGGGATCTCATTTTCACTTCTATGATTTATTCCATGTTAAGATATTATGATCTCTTTTGCAGGTTATGATTTTCAAGAAGATATGATATGATTTTTATTTCCTTTATTTGCCCTTGCTGAGCATTTGAGCTCACCCTTTATTGTATGTTTTCTTTTCCCCAGGTCAGGAAGATGGATATTAAGTAGAATATTCTAAAAGGGACCCTAGATATGTTGAAATAAATGGGAGACACTGTAGAAGACTTATGAACCAGTTGTTTATGTTTCCCAGTTTCTAAAGACACTATACCTATACGGTCCTTTGTGGTTTTCTCATATGTTTTAATAAGTGTGCTTCAATTTTGAAGTATTAATAATTTATGTAAAGTATGGGTCGTTATAGTTGGTATCAGAGGAAAGGTATAGTCAACCTTTGGAAACTAGGATGTGAAAGCCTTAGTAAGAACCCTAAGGATAAGTCTAAGCATAGAACACAATCATAGTGTTTTAGAAATGGCCATGAATAACCTAAGATAAGACCTTAAGCGTGAAAATTTTATTCTTGAATTATGTGGTTTTCCTATTATAATTAGTGTTGCTCACACTATTATTCTTGGTTTTAGTCAATGGCTGGAACCCGAAGGAACCGTGTTAATGCAGAATGTGATGGGAAATGCAATGATTGTCCCCCTGAGCAACCAAACGATATGGGAGCTGGAATGCAAAATCTTGTAGTCATGCTCACACAACTTTCTCAAGATATGAATCATACAGGACTTCCAAACGAGCAAAGGAAGGAGAAACATTCTGTTGAATCCTTCATGAGGTAGTGTCCACCTTCTTTCAGCGGGTCTACTGATCCATTAGTGGCTGAACAATGGATTAGTACTACTGAAATGATATTTTCAGTTCTTCAATGTTCTGAACATGATAAAGTCATCGTAGCAGTGTATCGTTTGGAAGGAGATGCTGATCAATGGTGAAATATTATTAAGAATACGAGGCAAAGGGATGAAATTGAGTCCATGGAATGGGACGAGTTCAAGAACTTATTTTTCAATAAGTACTTCCCTCGTATTCTCCGAACAAAGATGGCGAAAGAGTTTCTTGAACTGAAGCAAAGGGATGATGAATCTGTTGGTACCTATGAAGCAAATTTTACAAGACATGCAAGGTATGCTTATGGTATTATTATCCAACCTGAGAGTAAGATCGATCGATTCTTTAGTGGCTTAAAACCAAGTCTTCGAAGGGCGTTAGCCATAAGTGACTTCAATAGCTACGAGGAAATCATTCGATGTTCTCTCAAAGTCGAGATAGAGATTGGAGTAACCCATCAGTCATATGAGTTTGATAAGAAGAGGAAAATGGAATTCAAAGGAAAATCTAAAGAGCACACTAAAAAGAAGATGGGCTTTCCCTTATGCTCAAAGTGTGGAAAAAAACATGGAGGGAGTTGTCTTAAAGGGACAAGTAAATGTTTCAAATGTGGAAAGGAAGGTCATCGGGCATTTGAATGCCGCGATAACGGGATGAAGATGTCTAATGATGCCAACAAAGGAAGGTATACACAGAATGAACCTACTACACTTCAATGTTTCAAGTGCAGGGAGATGGGGCATTATGCCAATCAATGCCCAAATCCAAGGGTTGATGATGATGGTCGACGTCAACAAACACTTAAGGCTAAAGACAAAGGAAAGTCACATGAAATTTCTATCAGCGATGTGGAGTACGATAACGAAGTGGTGAAAGGTACACTTACCATCCACTCTAAAGTAGCAAATGTTTTATTTGATTCTAGATCCACCCACTCTTTTAGTTCTGAATAATTTTCTAAGGGTATCACCGTATTACCTCAACAATTAGATGTTGAGTTAGCTGTGACAACACCTAATGGAACATCAATCGCATCAAAAGTTTATAATTCTTCTCCGATCGACGTTTGTGGGAAAGTGCTTCCTGCAAATCTTGTGATCCTTCCTTTAGTGGAATTCTATGTGATTCTTGGCATGGACTGGATTTCTTTATACGGAGCTCATATCAATTTCCAAAGAAGGGAAGTCATATTTCATATTCCAGATCAATCTATGATCCTCTATCAATGAAAGGATGAACATAACCTTCCAGTGGAAATTTCTTCCATTTTATGGGTATTGATTCCACTAAATGAAGGTTATTTATCTCAAATGGTTGGGGAGAAACTCGCGATTAAGAATATGACCATCGTATGGGAGTTTGATGATGTCTTTCTAGAGGAATTACCGGGTCTTCCACCAAATCGTGTAGTTGAGTTTTCAATAGAACTCGTACCGGGTGCTTTGCCTATTTCAAAGACACCTTATAGAATGGCCCCAATTGAGTTGCAGGAATTGAAGAAGAAACTCCAAGAGAATCTTGATAAGGGATTCATACGCCCTAGTGCGTCACCATGGGGAGCACCTGTTATATTTGTTAAGAAGAAATATGGATCAATGAGACTCTGCATTGATTATCGAGAACTTAACAAGATCACTATCAAGAAAAAATATCCACTCCCACACATTGATGACTTATTTGACCAACTACGCGGAGCTCAATACTTTTCCAAGATTGATCTTTGTTCAGGGTATCATCAATTAAGGGTCAAAAGGGAGGATATACCAAAGACGGCTTTTCGTACAAGGTATGGACACTATGAATTTATAGTGATGCCATTTGGTCTTACTAATTCCCCTGCTATCTTCATGGATCTAATGAATAGAGTCTTTAGAGACTATCTTGATCAATTTTTGGTAGTCTTTATAGACGATATTCTTTTCTATTCAAAGAGCAAGGAAGAGCATGAAGATCACTTGAGAATTATATTGAAGACCCTGAGAAAGGAGAAGCTTTATGCCAAATTTACCAAGTGTGAATTTTGGCTTCAAACAGTTGCATTTTTGGGTCACATAATCTCAAAAGAGGGGATATCTGTGGATCCAGAAAAAACAGAGGTTATCGAAAGATGGTCGAGACCAACAACAGTAACTGAGATCCAATGTTTTCTTGGTTTGGCTGGATATTATCGACGTTTTGTAAAAGATTTTTCATGATTATCTAATCCACTCACCAAGTTGACTCGGAAAGGAGTTATGTTTGTTTGGACAGAGGAATGTGAAGAGAATTTCAAGGAGTTGAAAAGAAGGTTATCCAGTGCACCTGTGCTCACACTGCCTTGTAGTGGAGAAAGGTTTGTGATCTACAGTGATGCATCCAAGAAGGGATTGGGGTTTGTTCTTATGCAAAATTATATGGTGATAGCTTATGCCTCACGATAGTTGAAAATCCATGAGCAAAATTACCCAACACATGATTTGGAGTTATCTGCGGTAACCTTTGCATGAAAGATTTGGAGGCATTACCTTTATGGTGAAAGGTGTGATATTTATACTGATCATAAAAGTTTAAAGTATATTTTCACACAAAAGGAGCTGAATATGCGTCAAAGAAGATGGTTGGAGCTGATTAAGGATTATGACTGCTCAATCCATTACCACCCTGGGAAAGCAAACAAGGTGGCAGATGAATTAAGTCGACAAGACCATGCTAGTTTATCCATGATGAGGATCACAAAAGATCCAATATTTATGGATTTACAAAGGATGGATCTTGGAATTATAATGGAAAGGGAAAAATCTTATCTTTCTCAAATGAATGTTCAACCATCTATACATGTGAATATTAAAGAGGCACAGAAAGAAGATGTCGAGTTAAAAAAGAAGGTGAGAAATGTTCCCGAGTTCAACCTTGACTGTGATGGGATAATAAATTTCAGGAATCGGGTTTGTGTTCCTCCCATCCCCGAATTAAAGAAGGAGCTGCTGGATGAGTCTCATAGTTCTTCATTCTCTATTCATCCTGGAAGCACGAAGATGTATAGGGACCTGAAAGAGTACTTCTGGTGGGATGGCATGAAAAGAGATGTTGCTGAATATGTCTCTCGATGTTTGGTTTGTCAACAAGTTAATGCTGAGAGACAGAAGTCTAAGGGGATGTTACAACCATTACCCATACCCGAATGGAAATGGGAAAACATCACTATGGACTTTGTCACAGGACTTCCTAAAACATCCAAAGGCAATAATGCTATCTGGGTCATAGTTGATCGTCTTACAAAGTCTGCAGACTTCATTGCTATTAGAGAGGATTTCTCACTGGATCAGCTTGCCAGGATATATGTAAAGGAAGTGGTAAGATTGCATGGAGTACCACTTTCTATTATATCTGATCGGGATCCGAGATTAACCTCAAAGTTCTAGCGAAGTCTTCAGTATACTCTGGATACTGAGTTGATTTTCAGCACTGCTTATCATCCTCAGACAGATGGTCAGTCTGAGAGAACAATTCAAACCCTAGAAGATATGTTGAGAGCTTGCTCTATGGATCTCAAAGGAGGTTGGGATCAACACCTACCTTTGGTGGAATTTTCTTATAATAATAGCTTTCACTCCAGTATTCAGATGGCTCCTTATGAAGCTCTCTATGGAAAGAAATGCAGGACTCCAACTTGCTGGGATGAAGTTGGGGAAAGAAAGCTATTAGGACCTGATCTCGTTGATGAAATTGAAGAAAAGGTCGGATCTATTCTACAACACATAAGAGCAGATCAGAGTCGACAGAAAAGTTATGCCGACAACCGAAGAAAAGACATAGAGTTTGATGTGGGTGATAAAGTGTTCTTACGAATATCTCCGTGGAAGAGGGTTAAGAGATTTGGAAGGAAGGGGAAGTTGAGCCCTAGATATATCGGTCCTTTCGAAATACTGGATCGTGTTGGAAAGGTAGCTTACCGATTGGCACTTCCACCGAATCTCTCTCAATTTCATGATGTGTTCCAAGTATCTCTCCTGAGAAAGTACATACCTGATCCTTCACATGTACTCAGCTCAGAAGTTGTACTGCTGGAGCAAGATCTTTCTTATCAAGAACAACCGATAGAGATTCTGGATCGTATCGAAAAAGTCCTACGAAACAAGACCACTCGATTGGTGAAAGTTTTATGGAGGAACCACCAACTTGAAGAAGCTACATGGGAGCTTGAGGATATGATGAGGGAGAACTATCCTCATCTGTTTGTTACAAAGTGACGAATTTCAAGGGCGAAATTCTTTTTAAGGGGGGTAGAATGTAACACCCGAGATTTTTATGAGTAATATTTTGTTTTTATGTTATATATATATCATCAATGGAATCTTTCACTACACACTAGCTTGGCTTACTTTTCACCCAATCGCGACCTTCCTCGATAGCTTGCGTTGTACGTAATACCGAGTTTCACTAAACGACGATATGCTATTAAAATATTATTTAAAATAGCAGTTATGAATAGTAATAACCACTTTTTGAAATTTTATCTTTCAAAATGGACCTCATTTTTGGATTCGGAATACCGAAATTAGCCTAGGGTGAAATTTTGGTATTTTTCTGAAAACTTTCAATTTTTGATGAATAGTGAAACCACTAAGTGGTAGGTTAAAAACTGAATTTTGCATAAAACTTAATTTTACCGCTTCTGTGAATGAAATTTCGAAAATCCGACAGACATGGATGATATCAGTAAGTAAAATGTGGTTCAATTAGATAAAAATAATTTTTTGGTGAATAGTAACTACTTACTTTTTTTACCGCGGTTAATAGTAAATTGGGTAACTAAGGGTAAATATGATATTACTATTACCCTAACAAATGTCCTAATTATATTGGATAAGTGTAATTCGACCAAAAAAAACCTTATGAATATAATATGATCATTTAGGTCCACTTGGATTAAATTATGAAATTTAATATTATTTTATTTAATGAATAGTTAAAATAGTTAAAATCAAAGTTTAATAAATAAAACATTTTTAATATGGGGTTATACATAAGATAAATTCCACTATAAATATTCATTAGAAATATGAAAAGATTTCCTACATAATGATATTTTATTTATAATTTTTAGACTTTAAATAAATTAATTTAGTTACGACACAACGATGATGCAGTAATTATCCTTTTAAGGAAATGTTAACATAATTGATGTTATAAATGCTCAAATAAATGTAATTTGAGAGTTTTTATGAATTACACTAATTTTATAGGTTACTATGATATATTAGTGTTGATTTAATCAACTTGGTTCGAACATATAATTCTGTTATGACTTTCACAAAAATCATATATCAAATAGTGTCAAAATTGACACAAAATAGTTTTTAAATCAAATATTGTATTATTAATTGTTATTTTATTCCTAAAAATCTAAGGTTCGGCCAAATGACTTAGATAAGGATATATATTTTAATAATAAACAACTTGGGGTTCGTTTTGCATGTTATAGTAAGTGTATTAACCATATAGTGTAAGAAAACAAAAAGTCACGGTAAAAGTTAAATTATTTAACTTAGAGTTAAATCTAATTGATAAGGTTAAAATAATAACCTAAACTTGTCTAAATCCTTTTGGTTGATAGGATTTCGACCCATCCCCACTTTATCTTCGAAATAAGACCCTTTGGAACCATTATAAACTGATTTTGACTTTAATATAAAATAATATTTTGAGATATTCCTAAGGTGCCCCTCTCCTCCCTTATAAAAGGGCACCTCCTCCCCCTCCTCCTCACACCAATTTGAGCACTCAAGCTCGGCCAACCCCTGCCAAAATCCATTCTCCACTTCCGTAGAATAATCCTAGAGGTCCTGGTCTTCTTCAAACACCAATATTAGTTCCCTAAGTGGAGGATTCAAAGAGGCGTTTCAAAGAAGAGGAGCTTCGGACACGTACAATGAAAATCGGACCTAAGGTAAGGGAAATATCACAATCTCATTTTTATCCGAGATTGTTTATACTTTATTATTTACTGGGTTGTATTTTATCATCCACATCCATGTTTACTGAATATTTAATATTATTTACATCCACCTACAAATGTTTAAATCCAATTTTACCCTTCAGTGAGTTTTTAGTAAAGAATATGAAAGGAATCTTTTTTCATTTTTCGTACGAGGTACTTTTTGACTTTTCCGAAAAAAAGTACGAATAATGTTTTTTAAACTTATACGACAAGAATGTATTTTTAATACATTATTTCCAAGAATCCTCCTTTATAAGTTATCAAGTTTATTTTTATTCAACTACTTTTAGTTTATAATTGTATGACATGTTAAGAAAAGAAAAGTGTTTTTGAAGTAGAAAGGATATTTTCCTCAAGAATGGAGTTCAAATGTTATATCAAAATTATTATCCATATAAGATAATATAGGATTCTGTTTTTATCCCTATTATTACATTGAATTGATTATGTTTTGAGGGAATTATTTTTATGAAGTCATATTCCTTATATGATTTGTTTTATGATGTCATGATGTTTCAAGAATCCCATTTTTGTTACATGTGTTATGCGATGATGTATGATTTATGATTATGTGGCACACATAAGAAAGGATTCATTATAAGATGGGTGGGACCTATATCTCCCTCCAATGCATTGGGTAAAGATTTATATCTCATCAGATAGACATGGCTGGAACGGAAGGTTATTTTGGTTCAGTGATACAGGACTGAAACGAGGAGTGAACTCGGTTCAGAAATGGACTTTGTCCTCTAAGATAGTCTTGGCAATGAGTCATGACTAACAAGAAATAATTTTCCATGATTATGTGTGTATGGCACAAAGTTTCAAGTTTTATGTTATGATTATGGGGATCTCATTTTCACTTCTATGATTTATTCCATGTTAAGATATTATGATCTCTTTTGCAGGTTATGATTTTCAAGAAGATATGATATGATTTTTATTTCCGTTATTTGCCCTTGCTAAGCATTTGAGCTCACCCTTTTTTGTATGTTTTCTTTTCCCCATGTCAGGAAGATGGATATTAAGTAGAATATACTAAAAGGGACCCTAGATATGATGAAATAAATGGGAGACACTGTAGATGATTTATGAACTAGTTGTTTATGTTTCCCAGTTTCTAAAGACACTATACCTATACGGTCCTTTGTGGTTTTGTCATATGTTGTAATAAGTGTGCTTCAATTTTGAAGTATTAACAATGTATGTAAAGTATGGGTCGTTATAATTATCATTGTAGATCTATGAAACCATTATGTCTTCATGTTCCACACCAAGAGAGTGGAGATGACTTCCATCTAAAGGTGGTGTTCCTTGAGCCACCCATTCTACCTTCAATAGTGCCACCTGTGTAACCATCTTCTGATCTTCCATTGGGTGTCGATGCTCAATTTCATGAAAGATTCCTATTGTTTATTTAGTCTATTCACAGTGATCCCTAAACTCCCCTACTAAGGAAGATATTACTCAAGACTACTAGAAGGTCTAGAGTACCAATATATTTGGGAATGGAGGACATGATACTAATGAATCAGGGCTAGAGATCATGGTAGATATCTTGGACCATAATTAGATTCCTCTAGAGCAGTGAAAAAAGATCAGTACCTACATGTTACGTGACTCTACCATATACATGTTGTGGATCATAACCTAGTCTGAGTGTTACCAAGGTATGATCTAGGTAGCCATCTACGTGAATTTCATTGAACACATGTCCTTGTAGACTCTAAGAGTGGATCATTCCTGGGCGTTCATGCAACTTCAATAGGGATTTATTACCATACTCAATTATTCTAATTACATCACCGATTTATAGTGTTTATCTATTACTTTGACCCGAGATGAGCTTATGAATGCGAAGAATTTTTTGGACTGGATTGGTTTTGTAGTCCTCTCATAGGTGAATTTATTCTGATTTATAACCACTATATAGATTTCGAGCCACAAAATATTTATGAAATGACATATTCGAGAATATGACAATGTGATATAGGGTAGTAAAATTATGATATAGGGGGAAAAGTTTTCTTGTAGTTGAAAGGGCCATTTTGAGGGGGCATGTGTGGGTGGTTCCAGCTAGGTGACATTCACTAATTCTATAGTTTGTTTCCAGTGTAGAGGACCAATCCCTAAGAAGCCCGAATGCCGAAGAACACAATTGAGTGTTGAGATTGTGGAAGGATGTGTCTCTTTTTTTCACTTATAACCATCTTTTCCTCTAGTATCTTGTGAGAGGGTAACTATACCAACACCTATATCATGTATGAGATCTAAAAATCCATTATAGGATGTGAGTTGGTCATCTAGAAGCATATTATGCTATGGATGATGTGGAAATGGATAAGGTTGCTAGGACGTAGAGCTTTATCAGCAACAGAGTTGATCTAATAATGGTAGTCAAGTAGAATCATAGGGATGTGGTTCATTCCAAAATTATAAATTATAGAATATTCCTGAGGATAGAGTCCAAGTCCATATATGGTTAGTGCTACTTTTCTGGTGACCTCTAGTTTAGTTTCTCCCCTTTTCGATACAGGTGAATCACACTCTTTCATATCTGTTGTAGTAGTGGAAATACATGATCCTACAATAGTTTACTTATATGGAATTATGTATCTCGACAATAGTTTAGGGGTTAGAAAAGAGGGGATATTCCAGTGTTAGGAGTTCCCCTTTAATGTAGGTGGGTTTTGTTTATTTTGGAATTTCTGTATCCCTAAGATGACCAGCTTCATCAACATTCTCAGTATGGATTGGATTGTACATTATCATGCCTAATTGGATTTATATTGCTGATGGGTTTCCTTCACATCACCCTATAAAAAAATGTATATACATAAGGAAGAATGGGATATCCAGGTAGATCAAGCTAGACCCGAGATAACTGGGCTTGTCAAATTGAATGATCAGTTGTGTAGTCTTTTAATGAGTGATCAAGGAATGCAGTCCATAGAGTTCCCTTGTGTAGTGGATTATTTCAGGGACATCTTCTATGATAATTTCTCCAGAATACATCTCGAGAGAGGTTGAGTTCTCCATAGAGATAGTTCAAGGTGCAGCACTAGTTTCCATTCATCAGTATAGGATGTCATCTAAAAATCTCCAATATCTCAATAAATATCTTTATGATATGTTGGATAAGGGTTTTATCAAACCCAACACATCTCCAAGGGGATAAAAAGTCCTTTTTTTCAGAACAGCGGACAATACCAATTTATTGTGATCATATTACAACCTATTGAATGAGATTACAATGATGAATCGATGCCCACTACCTAGTACAGACAAAATCATTGACTAGATCCAATGAGATATGGGTTTCTCAAAAATCAATTTGACTTTTAAATACTATTAGGTTCATGTGAGGTTATCAAAAATACCGTATAATGCGTTTCGAACCAGGTACAACTTGTATGAGTATCTTGTCATGCTGTTTGGTCTAAAAAACACCTTAACAATCATCATGAATTTGGTGAATTGGTTTTTTTACTAGTATAATGATTGTATTATGGTGTCCTTCATAGATTAAATGTTTTTATACTCACGTAGTATAAATGGACATGAAAATCATCATAATATCATGCTAAGTCCACTAATAGGGAACCAGTAATTTTTGATGCTCAGTAAAATCCTCTTTTGGATAAAAACTGTAATGTATTGGGACATATAATGTCATAAGAAGAAATATCTTTTGAATGAGAGAAGATGAGAACCATGGTTTTCCTAGGAGAAACAATGGAATGGGTTTGACAAATGTAGCTTAATAAGGATTGGTTGATATATTTGGAAACTCATTCAGGAATCTTATTTATTAAAATCACTTCTTACAACCTAGACTACGATGGGTGTGAAGTTACATTGGTCTGAATATTATTAGACAACTCATAAAAGTTATGGGATGACTCAAGTTAGAATTTTTTCTAATTCTGTATAATCCATGTATGAGTTATATAGTCTATCGTGGTGCTTTAGGAATCATTCATTGTGCAGTTCTAATGAAAGAAGATTGAGTCATAACCAATGGATCTAAATAGATGAGGCCTCATGAGGGGAATAATCCTACCCAACACCTCAATTTAGCTGTTGTGTTCTATGATCTTAACTATTGGAGACACTACCTATTGGTTGAGCGATTCATTTTCTAGATAGATCATAAAATTCTCAAATACATCCTTAAATAGCGAGACATAAAAATGAGGAAGTGCAAGTGGGTTGAATATCTACAGTACTTCAAGTTTGATATTTCATTTACCATTGGTAATGGAAATGTTTTTGTTTGATGCATTGACCTGGAAAATGTTGATGTAAGCTATCAGGGATGCCAATAGTCTACGTAACATGATGGATATATTATCTCAGTTACACCTCAAGGTTTATGAACAACATGAGAAACCAGTTATAGTAGCTATATCAATAAAATAATTTTTTTAAAACCGGTCTAAATGAGGAAATTATCTAATTAAAAGGACATTGCCTCAAGGGATATAATCGTAGGAGAGAACCCACCCACCTGTTGGGTTGATGATGGGATTATAATATAATATTTCATGGTTGTGTATGGGTGCATTCAGATATACAAGATGAGATGATTAGAGAATCACATACCTCTATATGGGATGTTTATCCTGGTCTCAAAAATATTTATAGTGATAAACATCATTAGTACAGGTGACCTGGTATGAAGAGACAAATAATGCATTTCATCACTTGGTGCTCCACCTATTAGCAGGTGAAGGTAGAGTACCAGCAATCTACATGACTTCTACAACCTCCCTATATTCCAGAGTGGAAATTGAATGACATTGCCTTGGATTTCATGAATAGATCTCTAATATCACATTGAGGTAGTGAGGTATTATGGGTGATTTTAAATAATCTAACGAAGGTTACACACTTCATACCGATTGAGAAAAACTACTATATTGACGATCTAAGAAGGATTTATGTCCATGAGATAGTGAAACATTATTGTTTTCCCCATTCCATTACTTTAGAATGATATCCTCAATTCACATCACTATTCTAGAAAGGGTTGTAAAAAACACTAGGTTCACAAGTTCTCTTGAGTACCTCATATCCCCCTCCGACTGATGGATAGTATGAGAAAAATATACATGTGTTAGAGGATATGAACCATGCCGATATCTTTGGTTTTTGTGGATTTTGGAAAATAATATTCCCCTAATTGGGTGTTTATACAACCAAAGCATTCACAAAATAATTTAGATGGAACCATATGAGATCCTCTATGGTAGAATATTCCATTCATCTCTATGTTGGTTAGAGGTTGGTGATATACCTCTACTAGATCCCTGTCTCATTTCAGATACATTAAATCAAGTCTAGCTAATTCAGAAGAATTTGGATATATCTTAGTCGATGCATAAATCAAATAGTAATCATTGTCGTATATCTATGGAGTTTTTGGTGGGACACAAGGTCTTTTTTCATTTTTTACATCTATTCGTTCATAAATGACTCCAAATATAGGGAATCTTATTTTCTAGATGAATCATTCCTTTTGAGGTAGTGGATAGGGTGGGGATGGTAGCATGTGAGTTTTTGTTACCTCATAGTTACCATTCCATGCACGATGTCATAAATATATCTAATATTCCACTATATTATCCCAAATCATCCCATTCATTTGACCCTTTAGATGTCGAATTGGAGATGGATGTGTCCTTAAATGAGCATTCAATATGTATTGTTATTTCTAGTATGAAGTTTCATTGTGGAAAGTCAGTTCCTCTAGTAGGGGTGCTATGGTATCAAAACAGTGTACATGATGAGACTTGAGAGTAGGAGGCCAATGTACATGTGTAATATCCATAACACTTTTCAAGTTACATTCTATCACCCTCTAACGGGAAACTCAGGGACATGTTTTCATAAATAGGGGAGGTTGTAATACCATAGATTTTTTCAAAGGTGTGGACCATTAAATTTTGGTTCAAATATTTTAAACTAACCTAATAATGATTCCTAAAAGGTTAAAGTAGGTCTTGGGTGCATCCATGTATTGTTCAAAGCATGTATCCCTGAAATTGGAAGAGGTAGATTGGGCTGCACGATTAGATAAAATCTTGAATGCCAACCCAAATGGTTTCCCTAAACTGAACGGTTGCAGAAAGTGAGGTGTTGAGGGACTAAATGTTTTTAAACAACTATGAGACCTGTGGTTCTTGGCCATGTGACTACCCTTTGGTTTTTTATAGATGGTTTTTTCATTGTTTTCACATGGTTAGTCAAACTGTGAACCTAGCCATGTGGTGCTCCCCATTGAAGCAGAACATGTCACATGATTGGCACATGGTTTGGGAAACCGTGTGGCCAAACCTTGTGACCCATCCTATGTGGGTTAAATACCAATTTTCTGTCAATGATGTTTTAAATATCCCTTTTCTTTTTCTATCCTCCTCAATTGGTTTTCTTCCTATCCCTTTGTGTATGGATCTCCCCATCCCCTATTCCTATGGTTTGATCTATCTCCCTCCACTAGTGACTGTTTTTCTCACGGATAGAGGAATTGGTTCTCTCTTAGTATGATCAATATTCTTATATAATATATTTTAAGGCACCTCTTCTATCAATTTGTTTATATTGGTGAGAAAACATTTCCCTAATTTTGGGGTGTCTAAAAAATCATTGAATTTCTTGTTTTCTAGTTGAATCAAGATTTGATAATGGATGAGTGGAGAACTACTATGTAATGATAGGTGGTCCTTGATCATTCCAATTGTTTTTCTTCTTTCCAAATGATGCGTTATTTTTTAACTCACTAGACCCTAACGATGATGCTTTGTTCTTATTTAATAAATAAATTATAAGGTTTTTCATGACCTATGTGACCTATCATTATGTTAAAACTCATCCATGTGTCGTTTTCTTGGTCATTGGCCGCCCCTTTCGGTGTTACCACCTTTAATAGTCATTTTACCATGTCTTAAATGGTTAATTAACATGTGTGAGTTGCATCATTATTTAATTCCTTAAAATTTTATTTGAATTAAGATTATTGGTATTCAATGAGATTAGTTCTTTAGAATTATGACACAAACCTTATATTTAATTTTTTATTCTTGATGATTCGCATTCAGATTCATATGTGTTACATTCAGATTTCCAATGCAAGTTAGTTCAATACCTTTTTTCCATGCCATATGTAACTAATTTATTTAAATTCTCTGCCACTTCCTTAGTCTTATGCTCATATTCCATTTCTTGGGCTTATACATATGTCCTTGTGATCATTCCTTGGAGACATGATCTTACTTTTTTTCTTAATTCGTTATGCCATAATTAATGATTTGAAATATATCCTTTGGCTAGATCATTAGCCTGATTTCATTCCAAAGATTTGATGAAATGTATATGTATATATATATATATATTATACATTGTCATGTTACTTGGTCGATATGGGTCACTTGTTTTGGTTTAGGAGTGAAAATGGGTCTGGATTTAGGGATTAAATGGATGGAATCACCCTACTCAGTTTGAGCTACTTGATGTGCCATGAGCGATACTTTTTCATGACATGTATGGGATCTCAAGGAATCTTAGATATTCTCATGAGTGACATCAATTCTGTAGGGGATAAACTAGTAAATCGCCCATTGGAAAGATGGATATGCCATGCCTCAAGTGATACGTAGTCCCATATCTGATATATTTGGTATGAACTCAAAGTTATCCATGTATTGTGTGATACAAGGGACACTACAAGGGTTTCCTTGGAATGAGTCGATGACATTGGTTATATTGGATGTTCCTATAGCAATATTTGTAATGCTGTATAAACCACCTTGGACGGGCCCTAGACTCCACCTTTTGATTTGACGAACTGATTAATTTCTTACCAAATATGTGCCCTATCTTTTATTATTGTTATATCAGGTTTTGGGATAACATTGAAATGTGTCCTCAAAGATAAAGCATAAGCTTGGGGACATCATTTTTTTCCTTACTCAAAATGGACCTTTTATACACATTATTACTCTATAAAGTACTTATATTCTAGCATCCATCTTAGGCCGAAGTAAGTAGTATGGGTTGCGTGCCTATCTAGAAACCTGAAACAAGATGTTTTTAATATAAATTATTTTCCTGCATTTACTATTATTTCATGATGTTATTTTTTAGGGAATGAAATGCATAGACCTAGAAACCATTGGTGTTGACCTACTGATATTTTATTACACACCCTACTATGGCCCCCCTTAGCACCAAAACGGATTTTATAATCACTAGTATGAAACAAATGAGGCGTGCTACTTCTGATGGTTGATTGATTTACAACATTATGATGGATCTTGAGGCTGAGTACCAAAACAATTATTGAGATTCTTATAGTAATCGTTTTTTATCTTTATGTATATTTTTTTACAGTATGTAGTATATGATCATATCCACATCTCACCGTACTCACATTTTGTATAGACACATGACGTCATGACCATAATTTTGTATCAATTGTTTATATTCAATTTATGCTTTGTTATTTATTTTTCTTGTATTATTCCATTAATTAAACTAATTTATAGTTATCTATTATTCTTCTAATAATAATTATATATTGGTCACATATTAGTGTACTCTAATCTATGAGGGGATTGTCTCCCTAGGGACACACCGGAGGCCCTCGCTTCTTGTCTCTGGCATCTAGAGTGAGGTGAGATGAACTTGAGATCTTGTAGCCACCACATTGTGTTAAAATTTAGTGGAACATAGGGTGTGATACTAAATCGTGGTTATCATTATTTGGAAGTAGGAAAAAGAATAAATAGGCATGAAACAACTTGGTGAAGAGTTATACCCTTTCCTTGGGAATCATCCTCTGAGAATAATATTAATGATTTTTTTATTGTATTTATGGAGAGAGAAGTGACTATAGGATGTGGTAATGATAGTTGGGGAGTTATTTTTGTTGTGACTGGTCAAGATATGCTGCTAAACATTTATCAATAAGTGAGAAGAATATGCGACCTTTTATATGTGAAGGGTGATACACACTTGTAAATATCCTTAACTTTTAAAAAATATAATTTTTTACTCAATAGAAAGTGGAAATTTTTTGATATATTTATATTATAAAATAAGGTTTATTTTAAATAAACTCATAAAATCAATTTTCAAAAATATTTCATGAAATTTTTGAAATCTATCCCTTGGTTTTAACCTCCTCAATAACTATTTTCATCATTACCCTAGTGATACAGTTTTACCATAGTTACCATTCATTATGAAAAAATGAAAATGAAATTGTTATCAAATTTTAACCTCATTTTAATATATATAAAAATTTATATTCTTAAAAATTATATTTCTCTAAGTGGAAGAAGTAAATTTTTAAACATGTATGTGTATTGCGATGGATTTAATTTCTATAAAAAAATTATGAATAAATAAGATTTCTGAAAAAACATTTTAATATTGATTACTATTGAATTAAATGAATTATTTTAAATAAATTGAAAATAATTTAAATTGAAAACTAAAACAATGACAAAAAAAATCTTGGTAATACTGGATTAGAATAAAATTATAAAATAATTTTCAGTTGAATAAAAACATGACATAAAATTCCAAAATATAAATCTTAAATTTATATGTAAATTATTAAATTTTTTAATAAATTATATTAGTTATTACTTTTTTTAAACTTTTCCAAATATAATATTATAAAATAGCGATGTTGTAATAATTAACTTATTTAAAAAATATTTATGTTTCAAACATTACCTAAAAATCAACTATTTCTAGAAAATCCCAAAACACAGTCCTAATTCAATATGGATGTCATTATTCTAAAAAAATTACATTTTATATAATTAATATAATATAATCTATAAATTAAAAATTTAAATAAATTCTTGAACAAAAACACTTTTTTTGTAAAATAGAAAACATGATGAAATAATTTTAATTTACATATTTTAAATGGTTATTAGATATTAAATTATCTCTCTTATATAATTTTATCCACAATATTGTGGTAAATTTATGTTATTAGATAAATGTTGGTAATCCTACAGTATATAATTTATATGCTCCTGGTTTTTCTAATCTAGGGTTTGATTTGTCAAATTAGACATCAAAAGTTGGGATTTTTGATTCCACAACACTTTCTCTCTAGTGTCAAGAATGTGGATAAGATCGTCCCTATATATTAAGTAAGGATCCAATTATTTTCCATCCCTTTCATGAAAATGTATTGTATACATCATGAGTTTCCTTAATAAAGAAACATGGTAGACATCACGCACTTTAGATAGGTAGGCGCAATATCCAATCAATAATCAAAAAATAAAATTTTCTATAAAATTATAAAATTTCCAATATACAATGGGCATAACATCACCTTTTTACTAAATATTATTACTCTATTACCTAGAGACACCATAATGAATTCATTATATCCTACATTAAATTCCAAGCCCATCATTCAATTATAAGTATAACTCTTTTAATTTCATTGAGATTCTATGATATGATTCTCAATAGGCAATATTTTATAGATTTATCCTTGATATGATATACGACCACAATATTCCTTTCCCCAACACCATCCCAATAAGATGAAGTACCAAAAATCCTCCCAAAAAATGATTCATAATGAGTCACATAGATTATTTAATGGAATATATTATTTTATATAACATATACTATTGGTTGATATAGATCACATGTACCTTGAAATTATTGTGTGAACGATCTAAACATATATTATAGTGTTTGAATAGTCATTTCATAATTCCAATCATTTTTATGTTTGTGCTCAAATCCATAACAATATTGAGAGTCTTTTTATGTCTCTTCTATAATTATATTGTTATCATACGTTAGAAATAACTACAATAGGTAGATATTCACTAAAAAGTCTCAAAACATCATTACCATATTTATGGGTAAATATATTTGTTGGAAAATATTACTTTATTACTGTAAAATTAGTTGAGTTTGAAATATGATCATAAATGACACAAATTTTATCATTCTTCTTATTAGTCTAAGGATTTATGAATATAATTTCATTGTAATATTATCCCACATCCATAAATGTATATGACGTGGTTTTATGAGTCCCTTGACATTTTTTCATTCAACTTTTACATATCGAAATACCGTGCATATAGACATATAGTCAGAAATTTCCCACATTATACCATACCCCTGTAAATTTTCTCTTATCTACCTTTAAAGTTTTTTGTTTCAATGGTGTGTAGTTAAATATAACCTATGTGATTTATCTTCAAACTCCATTATATTCTCCAATATAGATGGAACACATAAAATATCCCCAAAATTAAACCCTACATATTTACATATGATTTGAGACAATTTATTATCCTTAAATAATTCAATATTATTTTATATGTATTTATTTTTCTGATGGGATATCTCTATATCATCTAGTAAAAATGGTTTTTAAATTGATTAGAAAATTAATGATGTTTCCCATTTTATATGAAATCTTATATCCAAGTTTACAAAATCCCTGAATATATGATCCTAGATAATCCTCATCATAGTTATGATTCCATGGTCCCTCCCACTGAATGTATCCACCACCATATTTTCTTTCATACGGTGGTGGTGTATCAAAAACCCATAGTCCATGAGTCATTGTAATCATCTTATTTTCCTCATTTTGAGATATTTATTAGATAATACATACCAACTCAAGATCATTATATGGGGAGTTTTGTTTGTGAATATTCAATTAATGTGAAGTATAATCATCCACTCAATAATTCTAAATATGGAAAATATCAAGTCCTTTATTTTATGTATCATCATATATTACTTCCCATTGTTTTCCTGATTGTAAAGTCAATAGTGATGAATTGACCATTATCCACTTTAGATCTAAAAACATTATTCAATTCATATAGACCATAAGAATTTACCCTTTTTACATGACCACATGGTTAATTGGATAGGTTTTCAAGAATGTTTTAACATAAACCATTGATAATAACCTATTAAACTAAGGATACTTCATATCTATATTATATTCCTTGGTATATGAAATTTTTTATTTTAATTTCATTGATGTACCAATAGATCTTCCATCCCTAGAGGTAATTTGGATAATAAAACAATCTTTCTCAATTCAAAATAAACACTTACAAAATTTTCCATAAAATTTATTTTCTATGAGAGTTTTATGAATTATTTATAAATTATTCTCATACTCTTCAGGGATTTTATATTATATCATGATATCATCCAAGAATACGACTATAATGCTATCAAGATAATACATCAATGTACTTTTCATCATATACAAAAAGGAAAAGTTATATTAGTCAATCCAATGCGAACTATGATAAATTCATGTTGTTTATAGCTTATACAAAAGGCCTCCTTTAGTATATCAACCCTTTTTAAACATAATTTTTTATCTTTAAAAAATATAGATCTCTCTGAATTTGATCTAATAATCTATCTGTATTTGGAAAATGATACTTATTATTTATATTAATGACACTTATCTCTCTATAATTGATGAAAAATCTCATATACCCAACCTTATTTTTTGAAAAATATGATAAGGGTTCCCTAAGAATAAAAAACTGGGTCATATAAATCTTTTATGCAAAAACATGATGAGAAGTTCCTTAAAATATACTAATTAAACCAATTAAGATCTATAGGTATTCTTAGATACTGGGTTTTAGTTATGAATGAGTTATATAAAAACTTCAAATTCTAATTAATATGGATGTATCAATAAGTGATTTATAAATATAGTTAGTTTTCCATTTACAAAAGGCACTCCCACAAAATATAGGCTGTATCCCTCATCTAGAGATATCATTTTCTCTTCCTATTCTCCTCTAATTTCATAATATTAATCTACTATTGGTTGATCAAATAATGATTTAGATAATTATGTTTCTCTATAAAAAAGGACGCTCTTCCCCATTTGAAATAGTAATATTTTTCTCTCAATAATTAATTCATAAATTATACATTGAATTATAATAAATACTGGGTATTATATTAAATTAAGAAACAAATTTGATAATAAAGTCTAAAACTAAGGTGTAACTTCCCAAACCATGACCCACTTAACCCTCACCCTGAGCGGATGGTTCACATAGCCTTATGTGATCCTCCCCGTATGCCAAAGGCTGCTGACTAGCAGCGAGATTCTCAAGTGGGACAATGGGGAGGGTATACCCTCATATTATAGTGAAAAATTTATAAAGTAAACCCATATACAATATTGGATGCATATGAACAACCATTAGCCCATTGGAAATAGACATTATAATAATAGGACAACTATCCAACCACAGTAGAAGCATGCTATAACAGAATGGAACAAAAAAAAAACAAATATGATAAATAGTGGAACTTTAAATAATTGGAAAATGTAATAATATAATAATCCAATAGTTTGATTCATATATAAGAAGGTAGTATGACAATGATATAGAAAAAGGATAAAATGTGGAATCACATATACAATAAGATTTAGAAAAAATAAAAAATAAAAAATCACTGATATAATAGAATCATGATCATATGATATGTCATCTTCTCTCATGATATATTTTATACCTAAAAAGAATTAATCATCTATATATGAGCACTTTCCCTTATCCATAACTACAGAAATGTAATATACTTGTGTTTCAAGGAATCTTGATTAAGATGTCAAATAAAATCCTTGTAGGACAACACCAACAATTTCTAGAAATAATCACAAGAGTATACATAGCTTATTAGTGTGAGGGTATAATTAATAATAAAAAATATGAATAAATAAATAACAGAAAAATGTGGTCCCTACAGGACACCTGTCTGGCTCTACCTTCTTCGATATAGGCCAATGTATGATCCTGATAAGTAATCATACAAATATATAGTTATAATATATATATAGTATAAATATATATAGTATAAACCAATATGTACTATGTAGGTGAGGTTTTATGTAGGTATATACATGGATACTAGGTGTTTGTTGGACTTGATGAAATACTCAAGAATCCATAACCATTATAACGATCTATTGAATCAGGAATGGTTATATGCCTTCAATATAATAATGAATGTGATATGCCCGGATCATCAATCGAGATTAGAAGGTTGAGTCTTCAATCCCCAGACCCGATGTTGAGGAATTTGGAACAACATTCCCATAACCCAGTTTAAAGTATAATTGTGAGAGACATCACAGACAACACCCAATGCCATGGATATGGAATTACCATGCTAAAAAATTCCCTTATTTTTTGTTCACCATCCAATCTAAATGGTGTCATCATAATAATCACAGTATCTAAGGTATCACCAAATAAGCCTCAATTTCATCAATCCCAAATATATTAAAAGTGTGTCATAATTCATATAAGTTATGATAATAATTGAAAAAGTGGAGGAGTGTCCTTAAAACCCATTTCCATTAAATATTAAAAATATATTTAATTAATTATGTAATTTTCAAATAATAGTCAAGGATTTCCAAGCCATTATACTACATTATCATTAATCCATTTAGTTAATTGTGTATGGAAAACCCATTTCGTGGTATTCCAAGAACATATGAGGTTCATTGGTCAACTAAAAAACTATATACAAATATGTATTTCATTCTGTACACCCAAAGGGGTGACTATGATTGAGGTCGACATTCCGTAACCATTTTTCGAGAGTATATAAGATTATAAAATCCTGCACAGATCAATTCATAATGAAATAACATATTTTATAGTTACATGGTACAATGGTCAGCATATAAGACAATGAAAAATCTATTAAAATATCATAAAATTTATAGAAAACAACTAGAACATGAACATATAGCCATAAACGACTCCTTATTCAATATAAGATTCATATTCGAAGGATATAAAAATAAAAATGAATAATAGACCTAAAAATATGTATAATGAGATCACAATAAAATAGTACATGATATGGGAAGATAAAATTTAAAGGAAGAAATAGGATAAGAGTTATTACCAATACAGATCAAATGTGGTAGATGAAATTCGATTTGGAGTGTGAATGAGGAAACAACATAAAATCCTAAGCATCAAAGAGATGATATCTCCCATATATGAGAAGAGGGGTGTTCATATGCTGGGAATTAATGGATGAAATAGGGAGGTTATGTATTAATTTCATTAAGAAAGCAGGGTAAAATCATTATTGTAGACATGGTTTCATTGTTTTTCTGGATTGTTGACCAAACTATGCACCAACTATGCAACATGAACAACATAAAGAAGGAACCCATATAGGATAGGAAAACCATTTTCCTAGCTATGTGAAATCTATTCAGATCCCACTATCCCAATTATATGAAATTTTCACTGGATCATTAACTGAGGCTCACAAGGTTTCTTAATAACCATGCATCCTTCTATAGGAAACGAATGGATGTGTATGGTTACCCAACATAGTTAGTACTAACAGTGTGATTACTATTTAGACAACCCTGTTTTTCCATTTTTTAGATCTCCAGGATACTAAAAAGATACTGACACTCATAAAATCATGATTAGGCTATAGGGACATTTACCAATATTAAACAAGTGATTCAGGAAAAAATGATCCTTACCTTTATAAAAATCTAGGTTGTAACAACCTCCCCCATTATAGAAACTCATCCCCAAGTTGGAGTTCTGTGGGTAAGGAAATATCATCTTAGAATAGATCATTCTATTGGGATAGTTTATAATCATACTTCTCCTAGTTCTCATTCTATACTCGTTCATGCTGCTATAACAACCACATTAAAGAAACTAACCTACATCGCAGTGTCTTAACACTCTGATGAACAAAATGCACTAAATACTCCTCAAAAGTTGAATCCATATCTAACTCAACCTTATAAGGATATAATATGTGGGATGGGTCAGGATAATGTTGGAGACTCTATGATATGTGAAAGGAATCATTCATAAACATGTATCTCTAAATAAGTCCTATATGGTAAGCCACTAGTCTGAGTAATTTCAAAACCTATAAAGGGACAGTGTATCAATTTGAAATATTAACCTACCTCCAAATTCATTAATTTCCCAACCTGGTAGAAAACCATAAGAAAAAAATATCTCTAACATCAATGTCTTGACCGAGAAATCAACACGTGATTTTTGATCAAGGAGACCTTCTATGTAGTCTTCTAGATGAGACATATTCCACGAAACAATTCCTCAAATACCTCTTGCTAGCATAAAGGTGAATTGAATGGTCTCCTATATAAGTCTTCATAAGGATCCATCTCTATAGTATTTTAAGACCTATTATTGTTAGAGAACTCAATAAGGGATACATGTTTCTCCTTGGAACCTCCATAATCAAGGGAACATACGTAGAGCATTTCCTCTAACACCTGAATCGTACCCTCTACCTATCTGTCAGTCTGAGGGTGATAGACCATTCCCATATTCTCCTATATAAATAAGGCCTTCTGTAACCACTTCCTGAATAATGAAATGAAATTAGAATCCCTGTTAGATATGACATATCATGGATCTATATAAATATGTACAACCTCCCAGATGTAAAGTCTCCCAATAATTTCTGTTGTTAAGGTACCTCTAATAGGTAATAATTATGCGACCTTTATAAAAAGAATAATTACTAGACAAAATATTTCATTACCATGTGGTTATCTGGAAAAATATATAATGAAATCCTTAAAAAACAACATCCCTTATACACATGTGAATAGAATAAAACTGTAAAGGTCATACTAGTCGCTAATGGTCTACCGTCACTTAATGATTGGTGGAACACCGATTGATAAAGGCATCTATATCTTGGTTCATAACAGGCCACTAATACTGGAGATATAATTATCGATATATATTTGGGACATTGGGATGTAGCAAAAAAACTAGGCCTGAAATTCTTGCATCAGCTCATCTCTGATGTCAGATTAAACAAAAACATTCCCATGGAAGAATAGGGTCTCATGATTTGAATTTTTCTTCACACACAACTATTTTAGAAGAGTAGAGGCCACATCTATCGGTTTTTTATATTCTACCCATGATCCTCATGAACCTCAATATGAAATTCTAAAAACAAGGCCCTGATCAACCAATAACCACTAGAATCCAAAACTGCATATGTGGGAGTCTTATGCTCAGTGCTTTGATTACAAAATTTAATTTTTTTTGGAATATCGGGAAGCTTCAAATCAAAATATTTCCAGTATTCCACCCATTTACATTACGAAAGATTAAAATAAAGCTATATAAAAATCTACATAAGGCTTTGGTGATCTGTGAATTCTAAAGAATACGCTCAATTTAAATAGTGTATCCAATAGCATAGAGCATAAACTTCAACAGCTAGCTCGAGGCTATGCCCCAAGAAATTCCACTCTTGTGGCCTCAACTAACGAGACTCGCCTGAAATGATTATCTCACCCAACATCAAAATATCTCCTTGAATGATACGTAATAGATCACAGTAAATAGTATGATCATTCCAAGCTATAGAAGAATCATGATCAGTGTTGAAGTCAATCTACAATTAAACTCATTAAATCCAACTTCCCAAGATTCTAAACATTTTAATTTCACACGCTTTGTAGTCATACTAGTACGGGACACTACCAGGCATGATAAATCACTAAAAATTTATATATAATACCCATGTAACCCCATGAAACTCTATATATCAATGTCTTTATTGGGATTGTCTTAGGAAAATACAGTGTCACCATCTATGGGTCTACTGAAACTCCTAAATCTTATATTATATGACCCATGAAGTGGATATTGTCAATCATTAAGGTTCATTTTCTGAGTTTGGAAGATATCTAGTTAGCTCTCAATGGATTTAGAGTTATCTAAAGATGGATCACATGGTGGGGTTGATAACATGAATAGAGTAATATTCCATCCACAATGAATACTAAAAAAGAATCAAAATATTGGTGGAATCTTTGATTCATTAGTGCCATAAAAATAGCAGGTGAGTTGGTGAGAACAAATCACATCACTATATAATCTAAGAATCCATCCCTTCTCCTTAAATATATACAAGGTATTTATGAAGAAATGAAAATCTCCTCTTGATAGACCAACCTAAAGTCAATATTTGAAAACATTCCCTCTCCTCAGATCTAATTGAATCAGTAGACTATTTGAGGCAGTAGATATATGTTCGTAATTATATGCTCGTTCAACTATCAGTAATCCACCCATAGCCTAAGGGTACCATCTGTATTATTGGAAAAAATCAATGGGGAACCCTTAGGGGATGTGATGGGTTGTATAGATCCTTTAGCCCATTAATATTCAAATGTTTTCTTATGATCTTAATTCTTCATAGGTTCTATCCAATATCGAGGAATTGGCACAAGTGTCGATCCTGGTACGATATCAATAATGAATTTTACCTATTTTACTAGAGGGAGCCCATAAAATTCTTAAAGTAAGATGAAATTGTAGCAATCCACTACAGGAGGAAAAGAAGCAGTTCATAACCTATGATCATCCATGTAAAGAATAGAAACATGGATTTTCTCTTAGAGGATCTCATGATTCTCAAGTTCAGATGGTGACACAAAAATATCACATTCACTCTTATGCACATTCCTACCTCTTTCTAGTGATGTAAATGTCACAATTTGTTGATAGTAGTCATTATGATCTCAATAGGGAAATTATATCATTCAACAAAATAATACTTTCAACATTCATGTTCTTTAGGTGAGGATCTTCATAACAATCAAGGAAGATGGAATGATGAAAATAGGCACCTGTCAAAACTCTGTCAAGGATCTTATAATTCTTCTTCGGATCTAAATAAAATGAAATTTCAGCTATCTAAAAGGTATGTTGGAAGTCTTTTGGAATCCCCCTATCCCTGGATGGATCAAAATAAATACGGATAGTGCTTCAAAATTCATCCTAGTCCATGCATGTTATGGAATAGTGTACAGAAATTACAATTTTCATATTATGGGATTCTTCTATGGTACATGTGGTTTCCCCCTCTTTAGAAGTAGGGAAAAATAAAATTATTATTTTTCATTGATCTCATAAAGAAAAAAAGGATGGATTAATATATGGATTCAATGTGACTCCACTACCATTATTCAAGCCCTTTGACAGAGAGTGGTTCACTTGGCGTGGCCCCTCACAGCAAGATAGATGATTTTCCTCTAACATATAATAGAGATCAATCATATTGTCACTCATGTATATAGTGATGCGAGAAATGTTGTAGATGGGATATCCAATAAACGAGTTAGTAGTGAAATTATGTGGATGGATGAATTCCTAGTAGATCTCATCCTGTTACAAGAAAAATATTTTCATAAATTCCCTATTTTAGAATTTCATTATTTTGGTTGCTTTATCTTTATATATTTTTTTGTGCTTTAGTATTTTGAACAAGGCATCATTGATAAAAAACTAGTCCATCCTGATGAATACATTATATCCTGTCACGTTGAGGATAAAAAATATCACAATATAAGAGATATCCTCCAATATCCTAGGGATAATAATTAAAATTTATAACACTCTCTAATCGAACACCCAATGAGGTATCAAGTTAAATTATTCCACAATAGGGTTCTATATTGAGGAACAAACTCTCTATAATATCCTATGATATAATGTAGTGATACACTACTATGTCCAATGAATCAGACACCAAATTGGTGGCAACTAGAATTGTACCTCATAAAGTGGATGTTACAGTACTTGGCTCCTCCAGCATAGGCTACACTGCATTTAACTATATTGTACCATAGCCCTGAGTCACAACCTGATAGCTATGAGTAAGCTCTCTCTACTGGCATTGAGAATCGGAAGTCTGACTACAACTACATCAACCACATACTCGACATGAGTATCTAGTGGAATTTTATCTACCTTTATGGTGAGATACTACTGGAATCTCTCAGGAATACAAAGTTGTAGTAATTTCCCACTCATTTGGAACTAATAGGAATGCCTTGTAGAAGTGATATATTTTCTCTATCCTAGTAAAACCTATGTTTTCCACTAGATGAGTAATACAATGTGGAATTTAATGATATGGTTTCCAATAATGACAATAGATAAAAAAGATATCATTCCAAGATTCTTGACTACTACTACCCTTATGATAAACCTCATAGAAATGATTCCATATAATAGAAGAAACACTGAATAATCTCAATGATGAACTCCCATGGATTGCACCATAATCAACCCGTAGATTTATCTCAGTAAATAGGGAATGATTAACTATATGAAAAATAGTAGTCAACCTAAAAACAATGAAATGTTATTAGATGGAGTATACCAACCCATCCTCAATTCACCTAGTAGTTATAATATCTACACCTTAAAGAGTCTGTGTTAACCACTACGGCTTAGTAAAAGAAGTAGAATACTCAATTAAAGACATGTCTCCATACTACATGTTCATTAACGCCCTAGCCTTGTCATCCATTGAATCAAGGGAAATAAATAGTCACATAAGATCAACTATAAATCTTCCCATAACATGTACTGATGTCAATTTTCATTGGTAATAACATCCCACCTTTTCGTGAAGAATCATGTATAATATAAGCACCAACTTGAACCTCCAACATAGAGTTGTATTCAGATTAAAAAAGATATAAATCATAGAATCCATCCATTAATCTACAACACATGGTTCTCCATCCCTTGAAAAGGTGGGAGGGTGATCCTACTAAAACTATAGAGTTAACTCAAACATATTTGGGGTAGGTTAGGTGAACTTCCATATTTTTCATCATACAGAAAATCCCCCTCAAAACTGGGTGTCAGTTAACATATTAGGAATAGAAGGTAGTTTTATAGGTGGAATATCATGAATAATCACTAGAGGATTAGGGTCCACCACCTATGGTGCCTAGTTTTCACCTCCTTCAGGTCATTGAACTCATGACTTAAATTTTTCCATGATTCTAGAAAGTGAATTTTTTTCCTCAGAAGTGAAACCAAGGATTTAGATATCACAGATATATAACTAGAACATGTATTTTGATTTTTATGAAAATATCAAATGTACCTACTTGATCCAAATTCCAAATCTAGGTGGTAATGTTAAGAATATAATAGGCCATAATAATGAAATAGACAACCCTAATTACACACAACAATGGTTAGGTTTTTATTTAGGTATCACATAAAATAGTAGAGGTTCTGATATATGGACTTTAAATTGATAATTATATAGGAAAACAACATTTACATTACAATTGGAATCTCATTTAATGATAATATTTTTAATTTAATATATTCAGTTTCCCTAGAGTTTTTAATATCATATATATATATATATATTGTTTTCAAGAACCAATATATCCAGAACCCACAATAATTTTTAATTGTCAAATTAAGGTGTCATCACTAATATATGTGGGGAAAATCCCTTTATATTGTTGTAAAAACAATAATTATTCCAATTATATCTTCACTATAATAAATCTCAGAACATATTAGTAAATAATAATGCAGTAACTATCAATATGCCTTAGGAAAATTCAATTAGAAGTAATCATGGAAAGGAAAAACTCCCTAGAATATTATTCCCCACATGCTTATAATGATGAATTTAATAAATATACTCATTTCAATAGTACAAGGTAAAATAAGTTTCATTCAGAAAACACCAATAGTAATAATACAACAAGTCATGTTCATCACCCAATATGAAGTTGTATCAACGGTAATAGGAAAAATCTAGAAAAATTCTATTTGTGGAAATTTGGATATTTTCTATATCTAGGTTAGCTTCTACAGGGAATAAATCATTACCAAATTTCAATATATCCCAATCCATGTCTATTTTATCAAAATATAATGTCATTAAAGGAAACCAACTCTAATACCACATGTTAACATCCCAATATAGAATCCACATAACCTGTGCCCCATGCCAGTGGGTCACATGAAGTGAAGTGCGCCTCCTCGTATACCAGAGGATACCAACTAAAAGCGACGGTCTATTGTGGAAAAATAAGAATACTATACCATTAAATTAGAGTGGAATATCATATAATTTAAAAAAATTGATCACTACAAAATAATATTAAAAATAGAATAATAGAAATAGACACTATAATAACAGGACGAGTAACCTGCCACTATCGATGCATGATATGAATGAATGAAAGAATATAAAAATTATAGTAAACCATAAAATTTTAAATAACCAAAAAACCATAACAATATCAATGTAAGAAAGAATAAGTCATATACAATTATGTTATGGAATACTGATATACAAAAAAGGGTGAACATGGGAACAATATATACAATATACTATATAAAATTGAATAACACTAAAAGACTAATCCTGTAGAATCTAAATCATATTCTCAATCATCTTCTAAAATTTTACATATTATATGTGAAATTAATCAATCATATATAACAGGATTCTTAACCTAATCCATACCTATAGATATTTAATCTAATCGAGTACTAAAGGCTGCCCGGGTATGGTTTGAGATAAAATACAATTTGTCCCGCACCAAAAATTTCAATAAATAATCCACGTTTTGTATATAGACAAGTACTATATAGTAATAAAAAATGGGAAATTTTTAATAAATAAATTCTAGTTGTTTCAGGTTCCTATAGGACACCTAAGAGTCTCTACTTGTTTCGACACATGACAATGTAATAGTTTGATGAGAAACCATACATATATATAGTAATATTATATATATAGTATAGTTATATATTTATACACCTATACGAACTAAGTTCATGAGGATTAACATATCCATATATGTTGTTACTATTTTCTATCAGGACCCAAGGCATTACTCAAGAATCCATAACTAGTCTAAAAAGCTATTGGCTTAAGCAAGGGTACATGCCCTGAATATCATAATGAGTGGGAGAAGTCATTCTCATCACTCGATATAAGTTGGGTGAGTATCCATTCCTAGTAACTTATATAATGGGACATATAACATCATTCCCATATCCCATGTATAATTATAATGGATAGAGATGCTCTGATCTACACCCAATGGGAGGGAGACTGAATTACCATGCTAAAAAAGATCATTTAATATAATTCAATAGGAAATATCAATGGTGTTACAATAATAATATTAATAATTACATAATGGATCACCTCATAAGTATCATAATAACAAATACACAATACATAAAAAGGGTGTAATAGTTCATATAAGACGTGTTCATAATTTTAATAGAGGTGGTGTGGCCTTCCCACCCATTTCTGTTCAATATAAACAATCCATTTAATTAATCATGGAATTTTCAATTCATGATCCTAGATTTACAACCCATTTCCATTAAATTGAATCAATAAATTTAATTGATTAAGTATAGAATAACTTTTTCATGATAATCTATGAACATAGGGGGTTCATTGGTTAACTAAACAATTATATTAAAGAAACATTTAATTTGACACACCCAAGGGGTGGATTTGATTGACGTTTAAATCCTCTAACCATTTACGAAGGGTTTACTAGAGTATAAAATCATGAATATTTAAATTTTGAAATAAAGAACACATTTTATGGTTATCTGTTGAAATGGATGAAGTGCGGTACACCGATAGAGCGATGAAAACATCATAACATTTATAGAAAAAAAACTAGACCACCTACCATAGGGCATTAGATGAATCCTCATCCCATATAAACATAGGAATCTAAGTAGATTGTAAGAAAAATGAAGAACAAATCAATTCCCTAAAATAGGTAAAATGATAATGCACCATAATTTTGGAAGATATGGGATGGAAAATGAGGATGGGAAGAAATATGATTAGAGATCATACCGATAAAAATCCAACGTTTTCTGACAACATTTTATTTGGAGATAAATTGAGAAAGTGGCATAAAATCCTAACCATGGAAGCGATTAAAGCACCCATGGGTGAGAAAAGGGGTGTTCATTAGCAGGGAATGAAGGTAATAATGAAAGAGGTGAGGTATTAATTTCATTAATGGAAAATTGGTAAAATCGACTATCCAGATAGAGCTGTATGGTTTGGATGGACAATTTAAAAAACAACACGCCAACTGTGAGACCAACACTATCTAATAAGGAAAAATTTACCAAGATTAAAAAAACAATTAAATACTGAAAAATTAAATTTACATTTAAGAAATGATGAGTCAGTACAAAGGGTAAATATATGCATCTGAACATGATATCACATCATTTAAATCCTCACACTCAATTGTAATGCTTGCATAAGTCTAGCCTATAACATCCTTTTAAAATATTTTATGTACTTTTATCACTCCATTTTTTTACATCCATTTTTTAAAATACTCCTCAACTATTTTTGGGTATATTTTGGAGTTTTTAGGTTTATGGGGATGAGCATGGTTGGCGCATGGGTAATGAAAATAATGTAGCGAAACCCAGGGAAAAATTAATTTTTTGTGTGTTTTGAAGGTAGATGCTCAATTATGTGAACAATTAGTGAATATTTTGCATCATAAAACTCAAAATGTGTATTTCTGGATAGTAAATCATGCATGTATGGTGCTTGGTTTCCCAAACCATGTGGACAAACCATTGAACTCTCACCAAAATCAATGTAAAGGTTCACAATTCGATACAGAATTAGTGCTAACCATGTGGCTTATCCCAATAAATCATGCAATATTAATTTATTTTTCGGAAAATTTTAACTAATTTCAAAGAACCCCTCTTTAAATTATCATATAATCATAACCAAACCTTATTTAAAACTCTCTATTTTATAAGCTATATATAGGTGAATTGGACTCCCCAGCCTCTTTTTCTTTGATCAATGTGTTGGTGGTTGTGGTTGATGCTTCTCATGTATGTTTCACATATTGGACTAGAAATTATCCAATATTACTCTCTTTAATTACTCACAACTGGTGAATCATCTTGTTGTTGAATGTCATGAACCTTAATTTGATAATTTTTAATCTAATTTATTCTTCATTTATATTCTTTGCCTTTAACTCTTAGTTTGTTGTCCTCATTATTGGAGATTGATTGATCGTACGAATAATGGTAGCTCATTCCATAATCCTTTTACAAACACATAGTAATGGATTTCTCGATTGATTAAAAATTTATTTTCAAAAAATTTATAGACCATGAATTCATAGGATTTGATGTTTTATATCAAAATGAAATGGATTAGAAATCTAAAATGCATTTATAATGGCTTTAAAATATTTGGCTAATTTGGGAAAATAATTATTTAAATTAAAATTGATTTGATGAAATTAGTTGATATTTATTATTAAGAAAATTGGATTTAAATTTAATATTATTTTGAAAGTCACAAACCAAATAGAAATTTACAATGTGGTTTTGAAATTGAAATGGACTGGTGAAACATAAAATTGTGAATTTGAAGAGTTCACGATGAATTGAATTGAAAAGAATTATTTTACCATTATTGATTGAATGATATATTAAAATTACATTTGATCCTGAGTAGTTAGTGGATGAATGGGACAAGAACATTAGGACTTTGATCCCCTAATAGTGGAATAATGAAGATAAATCCAACTAAACTAAATACATCATGATTATCCGAGATGAGACATTGATTGATTCAATCATGATGCATAGATCCATAGATGTGTGTCTACACATTAGGAAATTATTGATTGACTGAGTAGTGTGATGATAATAAAACTATGAGCTAATGAACCTCAGGGAATATGACCATGTTTCTTTGATTTTATTTGATAATTACATTGTAGTTTTTATTGAATTGAGTTATTCACGCCTTTCAATTTTATGAAAACGTTTTAGGACTATTTTCTATTTTTTCCCATATACCATATTTTAATGATTTTATAAATGAAAATGATAAAATGTTTTTACATGTCTCAATTTTTTTTTAATTTTTTTGTTAAATGTATTAGTTTATATAGAATTTATTATGAAACAATTGGTGATATCCTACT
The DNA here is from genome assembly GCA_963277665.1 of Viscum album. NCBI lineage: Eukaryota > Viridiplantae > Streptophyta > Magnoliopsida > Santalales > Viscaceae > Viscum > Viscum album. The sequence continues at coordinate 1,425,467,241 of OY728148.1, read as the reverse complement.
ATGACTATTATATCACACTGTACCTTTTCCTTCTTCAATGTTTAGATTATATAATGCCACATTCCAGAATATGGAATGAACCAGATCGAGGATATATGTGTTGTTTAATAGAAATTACATGGGTGATATTAGTGACCAGTGAAGCTATGATCCGCTCAACAGATAATGGTTTTAGGGAATCTCTTTTACGGATATCTTATTGATTTTTTTGATGACGTATCAATTTTTTATTTATCTATCTACTTGTAGTGTTTTTATCCTTTAGTATTTTTTGGAATATCGAATATTCATTTATTTATATTCCATTATTCTCTACTAATTGATTTCTATTGTGAAAAAATTATTCTATCTAACTCTTTATTGATGCCCATGAACTAATAGATATTTATGGGGGCTCAGAATGCCTTTTAACCATACTACTACCAGATTGAGTATCATTGTACCAATGATTTTTGGTTTGTTTGGGAAAAATTCCATAAAAGGTAGTTTTGTTTTGTGTCTCTCCTTGATATAGGTATGTACACTAGGATATCCTTATAGAAAATAGGTATGTTTTATAGGACATAAGTTGTATTTTATGGGTGGCCTAATAGAAAAATGTACTCATTGAAATCATTGAATGGACATGTCATTTTAGGAAGAATTTATTTTAGGAATAAATTAAAATAATTGTATTCCTTCCCCAAACTTGATATGAGTATTTTGAAATCTAATGAAACTATATTCTATTTGAAATAATTTATATTACTTTCTCCCTTGATTAAGATGATGAAAAGAGTATTTTTGTTGATGTTTCCTGTATTTACTATTTTTTTGTGTAGTACCATTCTCCCAAAACGTCATTTGGACAAAACTATGGTGGAATATTCCAAAAAACCATGGATAAATTACCCTACATATCATCTAAACCTTGTAAAGGTAATGGTGAATGTAGTCTATGATCTAGGATAAGTAGCAATATGCATTCTTGTATATAATCTCGTAGTGAAACATCATATAAATGAAAGTATAGATTAAGTTAATAATTTTCATTTGTAAAAAATTGGCTTTCCATGTCCCAAATGACCATTAGGAGGAAAATGATTCATTGAAAAATATTGAGTATATTATTGAGTTCGTTGAAACTACTGATTTTAAAAAGCTGGATTATATTATCTTCAAGATTTAGTGGCCTAGAAAGAGGTGGGGGGTTTGATGGTTATAGAGAATAAAATTGAAGGATTAGAGTTGAAAGATATCACAACCATTTTCATGTAGTATTTCAATATAAAACTGATGGTTTTGGTGAAGTCTGTAAAATTTATCAACATCCAACAAGTTGATAGAACTATGACATATTATTCATACATATTTTATAAACTTGTTTAGATTTCCCCAAAGGTAGTATAGAATGAGAATATAGAGGACTAAATATTTGAGGTGGGTCTTTGATATGATATCCAATATTAGGTTTTCATACTAAATATCAAATATTATGTGTATTTTCAAGAAAAATATTTGATGACTAAAACTGAAAAAAAGGAATGTTAGTGTTGGTGGGAGTTCCCCCAACCCAAATAGTTTCTCTAGTTGTTACTATAAATAAGATAACAAGAAATAAGATTCTCAAAGTTGATCATGATAGTAGGAATCATATAATCCTTATATAGATTCTATAAAACCTTGTTTTACAATAATTTAATGTTGAAAGATCAAACTTTTGAAGTATGTCTATACCTAGGCACCAAATATTTGTGAATTGTGCGGTTGCTCAAGCCTCCTGAAAAAGTTCTAACAATTTTCCCCACATAGTGACATGGTATAATCATAAAAAAAATACAGTGATGTAAGATGATTCAATATCTAAAAGGTTCAATCTATAAACATCCAAAATAATTACCATCACATAGTGGGAGACTCTCCTGAGGGAGTTGATGAGTGTCCCGTGATATTGAGAGGAACCGTCACTGTAAAGTTATCTTTAACGAATTCTATATTTGATACCAAGTCATTTAATTAATTCATATCAACTCACATTATGAATATATTAAACCTTACAATGAAGTCTATTTCTTATGTGATGGGTATTTCTATGCCCCTTAGAGTGATGAGAGAGAAGGGTCTCTAATTCCCTTCTTATTCTTTCTCTTTATTAGAAATCGATATCATCAGGGATTTTATGGTTCTTGATTTGAAAACTATGAATTTTATTCTTAGAATGGATTAACTAATTTCCCATAAAACTTAGATTGATTTATTTCTTTGGCGGGTTTGATTTATTACCCCCGATGGGGTGTGATCGGTTTTCTAGTGAGAATGGGACCCAAGGCTGTGTAGAAAGTGTCCACCTATTATTGAGTTGAAGAAAATGATTTATATGTTCTATTTTGAAAAAGATAAGGTTTCATTTAGTGGATATATTTATCTATGTGTCATTTTGATTCTCAACTTGTATCAGTCTGACTTTTCTGGTTTACCACCATTGAAGGAGTCAGTGTTTTCTCTTATATTGGTACTAGGTACCCATCCAATCTCTAATGAATCTTACCATATGGAACTAGATGAATTTAAAAAGTCAAATTCTCAGTTTTTTATTTGTAGAATAATCTATTCATTTACTTGAGTTTTCTTCTTTTGGTGGGGAAAATTATTCTCTTAAATAAACAAAACTAAACCATTCGCCTTTTCACTAACTACCGAAAACTCAATTGGGTTTCAGTAAAGAAAGATTTCATGTTGCCATTTATTGATGACATTTTTTATCATTTATAAGGGGATAATAGGTTCTGAAATACTAGTATTTGTTTTAGTTATCACAGCTAATAATCTAAGAGTCTTATATCATGAATATTACATTATAGTTTAGGAATTTTTATTAAGAGTACGCTATTATTACTTTTTGTTTAACCATTTCTCTTTTGTTTTATATAGAAACGATGAATAAAATATTAAATGAGTGTCTTGATTTGTTCATTGTGGTATTTCTGGAGTAAATTGTGCTTTAATCTAAAATAAAGGAAGACCATGTGTTTCATTTGAGAGTAGTTCTAGATATTTTGAGAGATCACCAACATTATACTAATATTTTACAATGTATTTTCTGGATTCATGATGGTATATTATTGCGATACATGTTCTTGAAACATATAATTTTATTTAAACTTGGGTAGGTGAAGGCTATTAGACATGGTAATAACCTCACAATGTTTTTGATACAGTGAATTTATTAGGTTTAGCAGGATATTACAATCGGGATGATTATGATTTATAATGTTGTCTTCTTCGATAACCACTATCACTTAAAAGGTGTGAATTTCATATTGGATTCAAAATTTAAGGATTTTAATGATGAATTGTAAAACATTATGACATATAATATATTTTTGACCCTTCCAGAGTTTGGGAAGGGCTATGTTGCCTTTTAGATGAATCACGTTTAGGATTAGGATATGTGATCATGTTGTTATCTAAGGTTCTCAATAGCTCAGGTCACATTGGAAACACTATCCAAATCATTATATTGAACTCATATCTAGGATGTATTATTTAAATGGTAAGAAATATTATTTTTTTGTGTACGATTAACTATATATTTAATAAAAAAATCTTGAGTAATATATTCTCCCAAAATTATTTATATATCCATCAGATGTGATAGAAATAAAACCTATAAAATTTTTATTTTAGCACTATATATATTAATATTAATGGGAATTGTGTAGGAAACATCAAACATAGGTTTTTGAATAGTAAACTTAAGAGTAAAATTTTATGTTTGTATTTTGTCATCTATATTTTGGATTTTGGGGGGATAATAATGAGATTGTTCTGAAAGGTGTTTAGTTGAGATCCAATCTTATTAGGAAGATTCTTTTAAAAAATAATATTTATGTTGAGTTCTATGGAACTAAGGACTATATTATGGTGGCGAGACTATCATTGAGTGTTTTTTATGATGGTGTAATATGATTCTAGAGATAACATATCATACCTTTTCCTATGATAAAATTAGTGATTTTGGATTACCCTAGTAACTAGTGGGTGATGTACCTTGTCTCAGTGAACATGTTATATGATATTTGGTGAAGATTGAGGTGTCTTGGTAGGAGATAAGATATCATTGATTTGGTTTCTCATTGTTATTATTATCTTTTGATCAAGGTTGAGTACCATATACAATCAGGTTTTGTTTTTCCCCTTCCAATGCCATATGGGAAGTGGGATGATAATTCTATGGACTTTTTGGTTGGTTTACCATGTACCCCTTGAAGGGATAATGGGAAATGCATAGTAGTCAATCTTCTAAACAAATTATATTCCTTGATTCCCATTTAGAATATGTCCAATTTTGTGGACATAGGAAGTCTGTATATGTTGGTGATTGTGAGATTTTATAGTCTTCCATATAATGTAGATTCTAATAGGGATTATAATTAACATATATTTTTAGAGGCCTTGAAGAAAATATGGGGTATTGGGTTATTTTGATCATGGAATATAATATTCAGATTATTATCCAGATAAAAATAGCTATATAGATTCTTGAAGGCCACGTTCATGCTTGAATTATTACTGTTGGTAGATCTTGGGAATACCACTTAGCTCTAGTTGTATTTTACACTAATAAAAATCACCATTCATATATCATGATGGAAACCATTGATGAGTTTTTTGGTTGACCATGTAAATATCTATTTTATTGGACAAATATTGGTAAAACATCACTAGTTTTCCATTGTTTTTTGTATGGGATCACAAAAATGATTCAGTTGACTCAAAAGATATTGGTGATGGCTGAAAGATGGTATAAATCTTATTCTAACCATTGTCAATGTGATTTGGAGTTTTTAGTTGTCAACCTTGTCTATTTCAATGTTTCACCTCATTTGGGTCACTAAGGGCCTGGAAAACAAGGAAGGCTTGTATTGAGATACATGAGACCATTTGATGTTTTCAAGAATATTTATAGGGTGGATTATCATTTGGACATTCCATCTCAATTGATGTAGATTCATAATGTGTATCATATGTCAGAACATAGAAATTATCTAATTGAAAAATATCTTGTATTGATTTGACATGACCATGATGAGGTACCTCATTTATCAAGGATTAAGTAAAGTGTTAAGATTAATGATTACAGGATATTGGTTCTTTGTGGAATGTCCATACCCCTAGCTTGAGGGATTTGGTAGCATGGTTATGATTTTCAAGATACTTGGGAGTGTGAGACACTGATGAGAGCGTAATAGACTAATCTCTTTGATATGAAACCTTATTAATAGGCCTTTTAGGGATATAAAGAATCTATCATGGGAGGATTGAAACATCCTATTACCATTTAACATTTAATTTTATTCATTTGTTTTTCTCATCCATTTTTTATAAATTTACACGGGTGTATTTGAGTGTATTTTAGAGTTTTTTATTGTTCCTAGTCTTCAACATGTTTATCACAATATTAGTGAAAACCATGCGGCCCAACCTAGGAAATTATAATCCTTTTATTAGGTTATGGAGGGAGGTACAAGGATAGTGAAAATTTTAATCCTAACCCATTGACTTTGTTGTGTGGGGGTAGTGATTAGGTATGGTTGCAGCACGATTTTCCAAACTATGTGAATAAACTATGAAACTCTTTCAAGAATCCCAGTATGAACACATTGTCAATTGAACATTTAGTTCAAAGAATGAACTCTATCTTGAGAAAATATGTGATGGGAATATTATTCCTTGAAATATTTAATTAAAGCATAGAAACCCCCTCTTTAAATTCTTGTCCCCTCATAATTGAGCCTAATTTGAGCCTCTCAATTTTGGAGGCTCTCTAGAGGTGATTTTGGCTCCTCCAACCTCTTTTTCACTTGGATCAATTTTATAGTGGATGAAATTGGTTCCTATTCATTAAGTTTATCATCTTTAATTGGGAATTAGTTTTTATTAAACTAACCCATTCTTTGAGAGTGAATAATCCTGTTTTTATTGATGGATTGGAACCTTGATTTTATGAATAAAAATACTATGTATTCCTATTTAATCCTATTTTCATCACATATTTGTTATAATTTCACAATTTGGATGATTGATTGATCATTTGACTAAATTGTGGTGGTTTCATAAGGTTTTCCCCACACACGAATCTTGAAATACTACTTTGATTTAATAGAAATTTTCAGTTTACTTCCCTGACCTTGAATCTCTATGATTATATGTTTGATTTCAAAAAGTCCTATAATTATTAAATAATCCCATTTTTTCAAAGGATTTGAAAAGATTTCATATATTTGGGAAAGGGTTTATTGAAATTAAAACTGATTTGATAAAAAGATATATTGTTTATTCTTGAGAAAAAGAGATTTAAATAAAATATTATTTTAAATAGCTTGAAACTAAAAAAACAATGATTTGGTCAGGAAATGGAAAAGAAAATTTCATACATGAAATTTGGAATTTGAACAAGGAATGACGAATTCAACTGAAATCAATGATTTTATCATTTTTGAATGATTGATAGCTTATGTGATCCTCAGTAGTTAGTAGGTTCCTAGGAAAATAATTCTAGGAATTTGACCCACTAGTAAAGAATTTGTGGTGATAATAATGTCTAAACCTAATTTGGAAGAATTTTCCCTAATGGGGTGTTGAGTGATTCGATCTAAATGACTTGATCCCTTGTTACATGTCCACACTTTGATCCCAAATTGATTGAATGACTAGTTAAAGTATCCTATAGAAATTAACTTATAAAACATTGGGTATATGATCATATTTATATGTTTTTTTATTAAATGATAGTGTTTGTTGAACTGATTTATTCTTTCCCTTTGGATTTATGAAAATGATAATTTAAGACTATTTAGGATTAATTTTCTGTTTACCTTATTTAAAATCCTTTTTTACTTGAAATGTGAAAAAGTATTTCTTTTCCTCAAATTTATTTAAATTAAAACATAATTTGTTTTTTATATAATTTATTATAGAACATTTGGTGATATCCTACTATGATACTTTTATCATAACCAAAATTTATCTCCATGAATTTTTATAATTTATCCCAAGTTAGAGAAAATGGATATCACCACTTTTATGTGGTATGTGTTATTAACTAATTAGACATTTGGTAAAGTTAGTGATAGGAGGATCTACGATCCACTAATTTCATATAGATTTTAAAAAATTTCCTTGATGGATATTATATTATATTATTTTATGATATAAAATTTTGATCTTTATCTTCCTACTTATAGTGGTTTATCCATTTTTTGTTTGGAATACTAATTATTCACTGATTTATCTTCTAAACTTCTATATATTTTTTATTTTTCTTATTGTGAAATCATTCCCTTTGAACCTTTGTTTATTCCTAGGAAATAGTCACCAGCCTATGGCGGTCAATATTTCCCTCAGGACTATGTATTTATTAGATTAACATCCAGTCTACCAATGTATTTGCCTTGGTTCATGACATGAACTTTCTCTCTCATCCCATTCAAAAGTTAATTCCCATTATTATTGTGTAATTATTTTGAATAGTTCCCCATATCCTTATTTTTGAAGCATTGGAAATTTGTGTCTTCTATCCTTCTCTTATAATGAGGCGATTGATAGAGTTTCTCTCCAAAATTTAACCAAAATCGCTTTTCAGTATGTTTTCGTAAAGGCTTTTATTTCCAAAACTATTATATATTTCAAATTTCCTCCATTTATTAAATTGTTTCCATGTTTATTCTTAAAAATTTATCATCCACCCACTCATTTAATTTATTTTCCCCTAAAATATAATACTTTGATAATTATTTCTCTTTCTTTATAGAACATTATATTATAACTTCATATACTACAAATATTAAGAGACTAATTTCCTATAATTTACTGGTTTTATCTCATCAAATAAGTAATTAATAATATATTAGAACCTTTACTCCTAGATCCAGTGCCAACAACACAATCCTTACATTTTTCTCTAGGATTCCAATCAGGATAAAATCATAGTCATATAAAACTATAACATCATCAGAAATATTTTATCTCTTATATATTTAAAGACCATTTAGGTTTATTGTTTTTAATAATAATGTAAAAATATTACATAATAATAAACATGTCTTAATGTGAGAATTTTATCCATTATTCCCTATTTTATTATTTATCATTATATATTAATCATGTCCCCTTAAATTCTTCACACATGAAGCCTTTCTTGAAATATATAATTTAACAAAAAATTTCATAACATGGAGAAATGGAAAACATAATAAGGGTGAGTTCAAATTCTATGTAAGGGTAAATGTATGATGTATCATTTTATTTTTATAACATCTTATAAGATGATCAGAAGGTTTTGATGACATAATAAAATTACGTGACCATAACATCCGATAATTATTACACATAAATACTAGATCATTAATCATCAGACATTTCATAATGTATTAACATAATATAAGATCCATATATATCAAAAATACCGAGGCATGTTAAAATAATATTTTATAAAAAGTTTCATTAGAACTTATAAAAATAATTTAAAAACTACGTAGTTATGTTGCCACATAAAAAAGTCACAATGGAATAACATAACTAGATAATTCCAGAATATCTTACGCGTAACTTATAACTAGTAAACTCCACTATCTCTTAGTAGTAACGTATAATAAGTTAAATCCATCATCTATTAGGTGTAACATAACTTTGTTTTCCCTTAGTAGGCACATAAATTTTTTATCTATTATGAATAAAATTACATTTAGATAACTCTATATCATTACCCAATTAATTAATGTTCTATAAGAACCCAACCACCACATATCAAACAAACCCCCATAAGGACTTGTGGTAACTCCCCAATCCCACATTCTTCGATACGATCCAAGTAACATTTCCTAAAATAAAAGATAATGATGGTTTAATTTTATCAAAAATAACATAGCTTGATTATGCTGTGAAACAATTGTTTTCATGATAATCTCTTTAAAGAAATCATCATAAATCATTCAGAGAAATGAAGTGTATTGTATCATAAGATAATATCACAATGTAATAATATCTATAACTATATTATTATCACTTTGATTCCATTAAAATAAAATTTAAAACATATCTTTGAAAAAGGGAAAAATAAACTTTTCTAAAATTTTAACGATTTTTATTTTAAACATATTTAAAGATGATCAAAAAGCAACCCATGAAAAAAATTATGAAAATCACTTTTTAAAACCTTTTAAAAGAAGTTTATATATCATTGAAAACATATATAAGAATTAATTTATGTTTTCAAAATATAATTCATGAAATATGATAATGAAAATTGGTGAAGAGTTTGGAATAAATCCTTTAGAATCATTTAAATAATGTTTTTAATGAAATACCCTTTATGGACACATAAAATTAAAAACCATTTGAAACCTAGGATATAAAAAGGAACATAAAAAATTATGAGCATAAAAGGGTTGATGATATTATATATTATGATGAATTATATACACTAATTAAATGTACATATTTGTATCAACAGAAATATGTCACAAAGAAGGAAGCTTGAGATAAGAAACCATTGAAACAAGAGTAATGATTAAATAAAAAGGACACTGAATAAAGAAAAATAAAATTAATCTATAAACCCCATAATATCCATGAAATAATATTTTAAAACACATCCATGGAGAATTAAGTACATAATATAAAATAAATCATGGTCTATAACATGAAATAAATCTCAGGTAATTCAAATAGAGACCTTAAAAACCCTTCCTAATTTTAAAACATTTGAATTAATATTTAATGAATAAGAAAAAATAAAATAAAATATAAATATAATTATAAAATATTCATTCATGAAATAATATATAAATATAACTAATATAAACCTTATAAAAGGAAGAGGGTGTATATTTCAATATATTCTCAATGAAATAAAATTAAGACAAAAAATTCCTATAATGACTTTATCTCTGAAGTTTTCCTTAATCAATGATTTGATTATGTGTAACAATTATAAATAAAAAAGTGGAAATTAAAAAAAAATAAAATAATATGACATTAAAAACCTAATAGTCTAATAACATTTTCAATTAAATTTATTATAACCTAATGAATTTAAATTAAATTAAGAAACACCTTAAGTTGAGTCCCAATCGGCTACATATGTCCATTAACTCTAGTATAATTGACTTATATTAAATATTTACCTATTTATGATCCATTTATAGGTTTATTAACTAATATTTATACAAATTAACTCATTTATTTCTATTAAATATTTAATTACTCAATCAGTTAAGTCCAAAATCAGGTGTTTTAATAACGATCAGTTTCTAATTGAAAATTGACTTCGGTAAGCTGACATTGGTCAAAGAGGCAATTGTTCTGTATCTAAAAAAGAAAAACCGAGGAGTAATTTCATTATAATACATAATTTTTTTTAGAGTCATCCATGATTGAATGTAATAAAAAAAATACATCAACTCATGATGTGGTAGTTCATAGAAATACACAAGATATATTTATTTACTTTTTATTGGATAATAAAAAGTATGAAAATTAAATATTATTATTCATGAATAACTATAATGTTATGAAAATAAAAAAAAATTAAATAAATAAATTCGCCAGAAATTTAATGGTATTTTTTTAAAAAAGTACATCACTATGTGGAGATGGTAGTCTATACATACATACATGCAATTATATTATTTTGAATAATTGGAATGGTAAGAAGATAAATGATACCTCATATTTCCTGAATGATAATTGTGAAAAAATTAACCCTTATATATATATACATTGAATCCATAATTATAAATATCATTTATATTATGTATAATAATGTAATTGTATTGCAATTTTATAAGTTAGTGTTCTTAAAAACGTGTGAGTATGTGAGGAGGGGAGTTAACCTCATACAAGTGAAGGGAGGGGAAGCCATGGAATTTCAAAAAATAATTAAATTTATATAAATTAATTTTCAAAACTATGTGGAAAAATTGATATATTTATAATATTAGATGATTATGAATCTAAATACTCTCTTACAATAAAATTTGGATAAGTTTAGGTGATTTTGTAACCATTATCTCTTAGATTTAACCCCCAACCATTTTGATGACAACCACATTATCAATGTTTTTACTATTTAGGAGTTATGAAAGATAATACAGAAAGAAATGTTACCCATATGTGGATAATGGTTCACATTATATTCCATACCACTTTAACATGGATAAGATAATATTTTTACAAATTTTAAAACATTTAATAAAATTTCATTAAACATAAAATACATTTAATGTAATTTTTAGGACTATTCACATTATTTGGGTTTAAAAAATCAACATATTCATGTAATTAGAATATAAAAATTAAAAAATTCACTAATATAATATATTTATCCAAGAAAGTATTATAAAACCATAATTCATCCAAGAAATAATACTTTCAGTGTTTTTAAAACTATTATTCAGTTCTTCTACTACTTGGACACGTAGTGTGTTATTGTTACATAACCCTTACAATAATTTTATCATCACTAAATTTTTTAATTAAATTAACATTATTATAAATTAATTCATATTTCCAATTACCATTTATAACTAAAGACACCACATTTATATCACTATGAAAAAATACTAGAGTTATTAAAACAAAGTGACTGACATTTTGAATTTATTTTTTTACTGCAAAATATTTAAGGTCATTATCAATGAAATATTTTCCCGTATATTTTAATATTGGAAGTGTATAATCAAATTAAAATCTTCCAAGTGGAATATTTAAGGGTTTGGATAAAAATTTAAAGCATTATGAATTTATTTTTAACTATAATTATCATATTTACACTATCTAAGGTGAAAAATATTTACCACCATTACTATTAATACTAATTAAAGAAGTGGAAATAATTACAAAATATAAAACACTTTATTCCAAATATTGAATTAATTGTAATAAATTAATTTCCCTTATAAGGATTAAATTACTTTTAAAATAAACCTCCAAAATAGGATGAAATTTTTTCAATAAAAATATGTTTTTATGTATGAAAATGTATATAAATAATTCAAGTATAACTCCGACGTTGTTTAAATTAACTGTATTGGTTGAAATTAAAATTAAATAATGAATTAAAAAAAAATAGAAAATATATATATTTTTAAATAATTTGAATTAAAATATAGTTTTCTATAAAATAATTACTTCCACTATTTATAGAAAATTAAATCTATTCTGAAAAATAAAAAAAAATCTCACCATAAGATAATTATAATATAGACATATCAAAAATTATATCATCATTATCAATCAATATTTATAAAATTGGTGGAAATTAATTATATTAATTAGCTAACAAATTGAAATATAAACCATTTTTGAATAAAAGGTAATTTTTAAAGCATAAAATGAATTTACTAAATATTAATTCCATATTTAATAGTAATTAACAAATATATTTGTATTGAGTATGACCATTATATTTATATATATAGTATAATGATGTTATTTCTATTTGTACCCTCTAATTAAATAGTTTAGTTATAGTGTTCATATTTAAATAATAATCTTTTCCGATTATTAAATATCTGTGTTATGTGTCATGTATGATATCAAACATAATATTCATTTAATATATATCGGTGTTACATTTGAAACCCTTTAAATAAATTTCAACCCCTCAATTTGAAATAGATCATGGAAATTCAATTCATTAATGTTCGGAACTCCATTTTTTGAAGAAAAACAACATATGAAGGGTTAATAAAACATCATTTTGAAAAGAATAATAAAGAAACTTGAAGGTAATATGAAAATAAAAACTACTAGGTTTGAAAATAGGATAACATTAGTGGGAATTGAAAATATGAAAAAGTAGGAAAAAATTAATTTCCAAATAATTATAGGGAGTAACATATAAAATTTAACATAAGAAAGTGATTGATTATGAGAAAAGTTAGTGATTACAAAACCACAAACAAATAAGTTGAAAAATATAACATCAATTTGTCAAAAATATATGAAATAAAATAATGATTTTCCAATATACTTTTCCCAGAGTTGAGTAATTCAATTTCTATCTAAAATATGAATATAAAGAAATTTATCACATTAGTGTTTTCAAATCTATTTCCAACATTATGTCACCTTTGAAAAAAATGATGAGTATCAATATTTAATTCTTGAATCATTATAATCAAATTTCTATTGACCATGTAGAATATAAACCGAAAAATGATTTCATTATATATTTACTAAAACTAAAATGGTTAGAAAATGGTTAGAAAATGGTTAGATAATTCCCAAAATGAATAAAACAACATATGGAGAAATAATACATTAATCCAAAAAGTTCAACAATAATACCATAAAATGTAAAATCATTCCACAAATATTATACCCTATATCCAAAATAATGTTAATAAAATCATATCAACCTCCAAAGTTAATCATATAAATCATTGATTATAACCCCGAATTTCAATATAAATCTTCTTAAATTATTCACAATATTAAATCAGATGATACATATAATGGTTAATTTTACTTGATCCAAATAAAATATATCCCAAATAATCATTAATAAGTTTAAAAACCATTATTTAAAGAACTAAAAAGGGATGCCAATGACATTGGAATTGTGATCAGCATTAAAATTATAAACCGATGATGGTATATATACATCTTCAGTTAAACTTATATAATAACATAATAATATAAAAATTTATCTATATCATGCTCTTATACCAACTATAATATCATCAAACTACATTATCTGAAATTTATGTAGATAACCCACTATACTGATACCCAAGTCATCTATGACTTAGCTTTAATGGAATATTTGATCACTATGGGCTAGAGACAAGCACATGGGAATCAAAATAAATAAATAGGGAATTATTTATCTATAATAATATCTCAAGGGGATGATGACATTGAAAATAAAACAAAAATTATTCACAACCCCGAACTCACACTCTATAGAACCATCCTGAATAACCTACTAAACTAGTACATGTGTCATCCATGAGATCGACTGAAGGGATTACCAAATCCCCATGGGCTAGTATCCTCACCTAGGAATACAAATAAATCAATTGGGAATTATCTGAACAAAAGACTATATTAATAAGAAAACATTAGCTAATAGGAAACATAAATATTTTCAATACCAAAAAAAATCATCATGGGAAAAAATCTACATTGCAGAAAAGTGTAAATCCCAAAATAATGTAACAAACCAAGACATAACATAACATACAATAACATTAACACTAATTTCTCATAGAAAAAAATGTATCAAATACTACACATATCACCTCCAACTCCCAAGGTCCTACTATCTAGAAGAACTACTATATCAAAGAGGTTTATTCCCTTTACCTAGACCTTGAAAAATAATACTTCTATGTTCCCAATAAAAAAAGTAGAGTATGCGCAATACATACCAAGAAGGATCCCAACAAGCATTCCATTAACAATACATATCATGTAAAATAAATATGCATGTTTTTAATAAAATGTGGCATGAAAATATTTTCTCAAATAAATACTAGTCATTTTTTCAAAACATTTAATTAGAATTTTTATAATAGGTAAAAGTAAGCATTTTCAAAAAAAAATGCATGAATATACAACTAAATCAACAAGAATGAGTTAATAAATTTTTAAAATTCTTGTCCATAAATAATTTTCAATAATTAAAACATGGTATTAAGACCTGAGTTAGTATATTTTAATACTCTAATATCCACATAAATCATAGTAAAAGAGGGATCAAGTTATTCTTATTTCCCTAGATCTCAAGCCTAAGGGAAATTAAATTCTACCCATGTGAATGAACTCCATACCCTCATCATATTTTAATAGCCTGGTTATTTTAAATAAATTTCTATACAGATTTGGTAAATTCCTACTTGAATATCCTCGACTAGACACCAAACTACCTTAGATCCCAAGTAATTCATGTAAATGAATGAAGGGTAAACAATAACTAAAAACAATTCATCAGTCATCATTCAACAAACCCCAAATCAAGTTTTCCAGAATTCCATTTCATTTAAAAAATCAACATCAAAGAGTTATCATCAAAATAAAATCCTTTCAACTGATTTCATTTAATAAAAAATATTCATGCTTTTATTTCTAAAGAATCTTCAAAGTCATTCCTTATATCATTTTTCTAAATTAGATATCATACTTTAAAAATAAATGCTTCATTTGAAAATTTGTTATTTAATATATTTAATCACACACACAGTTCCATTTCAAAACAATTATCAAAACTATCAAAAATATCAAATAAAATATAGAGTTAAATTATAAATACACTTCAAAATAAATTATAATTAATTGTTTATAATGATAGAATTTCATTACAGAACCATCTTCTTAAATCCTTGTGTTATCAATCACAAACACATGAACCCCAGTCAGAGGAAGAATATGGGATCTATTGAATCAAGAATGGATCCTTGAAAAATATTTCCAAAATAAAATCTAATATTAAATAACATCCAACAATTTCATTGTCTATAGAGAAGAAGAACCATTAGTTAAGGTGAACTTTCAATCGAATATAGGATACACATACTAAAAGAAATTCAATACATTAATTGGAAATTAGATCCATAAATTTTCAAGGATAGAAATTAAAAAATAGTGAGTATCTAATATCATATGTATTCAATTTGTTTTGAGGGAGAATATAAATGAAATAAAACATGGTTTTCAGGGGATATAATTTTGTGACCGACCTTAATTTCCTCACTCATATTAGCTTTACTAGCAAGATGTTGGCTTCCAATAGTGATTTGGTTGTCAAAAGAAGAATTATAGGTATAATTAATGTCCTAAAAGCTAGATGGTGGTGCTAGTATGAATTTTTACACAATTTTAAACCCCATAATATGGATTGTGGAGTTTCTATGGGAAATCCATACAACATGCATGTTATTGGTTTTTCGATGTCACACCACTACTTATAAGTTGAGCTCATGTTTCGATTATGATAATATGATCATGTATACTATTTTGAAAAACACTCAGAACATATCAAATCCTCTTTAAATAAAATTAAAACACTCTATTGATCATTATAAATGATAGAAATGTATTGTTATAAACTGTGAATTTAAAAAAATAATGACTAGTAAAATTAAATTAAATTATACCCGAATAAAAGTGATGGAATTTTATAATTATCACCACCATAATTCTATCATCCTAAATTTTTTTTATTAAGAAGTGTATTTCCTAATGACACAACGCCACATATCTCACACCAACATCTTGGGATCCAACGTCACATGCGAGTCATATCAACGATTCTACCAAACCCAAATAATTGGTATAAGATTCCCATGAAGAAAATATATCTTGGAATCAATAATATAAACTGGCTAACTATTCAAAAACATATCATGTTCTATATAAATTTCTTCCCAATTTAAAACATGAGATGTTTATGAGTGATATTTATTGAGTTGTGACATGAGGAAAAAATAATATATCGATGTCATTAGAGGTGTAAAATCATAACATCAATCCACCTTACCAATCCAATTAATACACTCAATGGGCCTCAGATATCTCGTTGAAAGCTTCCCATTTTTTCCAATCCATCAATGATCCATCAGTGGAGATATTCATAAAAATCCACGGAATCTAACTAATAATTACAAATGACATTGATAATGATTTATAAATATTTATACTAACTATGTGAAATCACCAATAACTATAGAATCATCAATATGTTCTCCATAGTCTTCAGAATTATAATAGATCACATAAGGAATGCTTTTCTAGTCATTGAATGGTGAAATTATAAGGGAAAAGTTGTATCTATTGTTATTGAAATAATAAACCATTACCAAATAGAAATCCCATGACCCTAAAAAGTTAAGGATAAAAGCTCA
Source organism: Viscum album (assembly GCA_963277665.1). NCBI lineage: Eukaryota > Viridiplantae > Streptophyta > Magnoliopsida > Santalales > Viscaceae > Viscum > Viscum album. The sequence goes on along the minus strand of OY728148.1, from coordinate 1,425,450,352 downwards.
AATCATTTTCTATATAATCTATAGACCCCATTCTTTCTAAACATATCAATAAGGATGGTACATTATGAACAACATAACCTGAGATCTCGTTAATTCATAAAAGCCTCTTAAAAAATTTGATGTGAATTGGGGATCTCATTCAGACACAGTAGTTTATGAGATTCAATGCAATCTAAAAATCTCCTTCACATACAAAATTTTCAAATCTATAACATTGGTGGTATCATTAATGGTAATATAGTTAGATAATTTGGTCAACTAGCCTTTCCCCACAAAAATCATATTATTTCCATGAGGTGTGTGTTAAAACTAAACAATTAATTCTATCGACATATCACCCCCTTCTAAGGGGGAATATTATGTTTTTGATGTGGCCTCTAAGGCCTCTGATTTTGAACATTGATTGATTTAAAAGTGTAACAAAGAAAAACAAAACCAGTGATATCCCATTTCATACATGGAAACATGAATTGATGCCTCATATCAAAAAACATCATATTTTTGAATGGGTGAACTATCCACTAAGAATTATTAAAATTCCATATTATATCATTTCACAACTATGATGAAAAAATATACTGGATCCTGAAGAAAAGGACACTATTTGAAGACAAATACAATTTTTTGATTGTCCACCCACCATATAATGAATTCCATAAAAACCTTATAACCTATCATAAATATATTTCTCATGGAGGATAATCTTTAGAAGAGATGGAATCGACTACAATATTGAATGAGAAAATCCTATCTTATCCTCCCAAACTTCCAAAAGCATATGGGGATAGAGATTAATGAAATTACCTTCCTTTGATGATTCCTTCTTAAATGGGATGATAATTTCATTATTGAGTCATTTTAAATAATTTTTCCATTAATAGGGGTGTATTAAATGTTGATGTCAAATTATTTTAGATTCTATACCCCTAGAATCTAAGAATGATTCAAAAATTTGTGTGATAAAATTAAACTCACACTATTGTGATCATTTTAAACAGTAAACATTCTATGAAAAAACAGTTTTATGAAATCTTTAGAGAATGAATCACCACTAAATGTTATAGATCATGTTTTGGATAATACATATCATGAGGGAAAAGTTGAATAAAACCATAATCCTCCAAAAGATTGTCGTATATGATAAGGTATTCAAAAAATAAACTAGAAACATCACAAAAGACTACATATCCCTACCAAACCTCTGGTATCATCAATATTGGGGTTGTATTCAATAGATATTTGAATTTATCAAAGGATGAATAAAATTTTGAATCCCAAATGTTCATGACTTCATTCCATGTAATTGTAGTCAAAGGATAACTGATGTTTTAGAAGTCCTATACAATCTGATGTCAATACCCTTCCAAACCCAAAAATCTATACCTATCAAGGACATTCCACCATTCCTCCCATGAAATAACAACTATCAACTTTTTAGGATCATCTAATATTATTTTTTATGAGACGACACTTCCTAATAACTTCACCCCCCAAATCCGTAATTTATAATTATATAGTTTTCCGTAACAGAAAGGATTCCTCAAGATATCCAAAAATACTCTCAAATGTTTTAAAAGATCCTCCTATATCTTCTAAAAAACCATTTTTACATCCCTAAATGACTCAAAAAAATATTTAAGTTAATGTTGGAATATTCTATTCATCCACACTATAAACATAGTTGGAGCATGGTCCAGAATAAAATATATAACTAGATACTCTTAATGGACACATGTAATCCTGAATGTTTTATGGGGGATATAAACCTCTTTGATGCAGAGATAGTGGGGTCCATAATAATGATAAATATTATAAAACCACTACATAGCTTTCAGAAATTAAAAAAATAATAAACATATAGAAATAGATACTTGTACATGATCATAACCCAATTGAGAATCCTATAATCAAATCACAACAGAAAAGATCCATCAATATTCCTCGAAAAAAGAACTGGAGCATCCCAAGGTGAAATTATCAGTCCAATGATGCATTTGGAAATAAATTCATCAAACTGTATAATTAATGAATTTGTTTTAGCTGGTGCTATATAGTATGGGGGAATAAATATGGGTTGAGTACCTAAGACAAAATAGATAGAGAACTATATAACCCTCTCTAGTGGGAGAGAGGAAATATCTGATAGAAACACTTCTACATACATGGGAATTTCTTTAGGATCTCACTATAAAAAGTCATCATACTATAGTTTAATAATACATGATGATACCATTCTATGATTCCCTCTAAGAATAGGTTCCACTTACTTGACCTAGGGTCACATTATCCATGAAAAACACATCTCTTCCCATTGGGGGTAGTAAAGGAGACCCACTGAAGATAATGACCAATAAATGTTTTATGGAAAACCAACCGGCCCATTTCAAGATTAACAACCATGTAATTAATATTGAGAATCACAAATTCCCAAATAATCTCCATTTATGAAAAACAGAATACAGATGAATAATATTAGAGACGCAACTCTCTATTTATCTTGAGAGCTGTTAGAATTTCCATCGCATAAGGATTGAGTTCCATAAGAGGATTATAAATGTAAAAAAAATGTATTGGTGCAGAAGAAGATGTGAACCGATATTAAATATAAGAACCATTAATGGTGAAAAAATCATAATGGGTTTTCTCAACACTGTAGGCCCACATCCCTTCCCTGTAGAGTCTCATCGACTATGTGAATTTTCATAGAACATGATTCATATGTCTAGAACCCCATTTTTGTAGAAGAATATTTCTCAATTATAGATCCTATTAATAATAAGGATCTCATAGAAATACATGTGGTGGTAAAAGCATGAAAAAACATATTTAAGTGACTTGAGAAACTGGATGAGTTATAGATTTGTTGCGCCTCCATTCAAGTATGCTTTGAGTGTCCAAACATTACACACTAGATACAAGTTAGTGGAAATTTTCTAATTAATGTAGATGACCTAGATGAAGTCTTCTTTCATGAACCACCACCACTTCTTCCCCCCATTAGATTCACATTACTTTCTCTTCCCTTTAAAAGAACCACTAAAACTACCACGAATAAGAAATAGTAACTCCCATCAACCATGAATTACTATCCCTGTCAATTTATACCATCAGATCCCCATAAAACAATTTATATTATATGGTAGGATTCAAAATGAATACATGACTATAGTTATTGTATTTATGATCCATCTAAAAACTATATGCATTTAGCTTCTTAATTAACACTACCTAATGTGAAAACTAATAAATTTCAGAAAAATTATTGGCATCCTGAGTCATTATCCTATCACCATGATAAAGGTTGAATAATTATATAAATATATATAATAACATTGATTCTATAAATAATTTATATAAATAAATATTCCTAAATTATTTCCACCCCAAGACCCCATCTCTTTTTCCATAACTGTAACATCCCACCACCTCCATGTAGGCCCCACAAGCTTAAAGACAACACATTTCTGAAATATGAATCCTAAATATCCACAAACTAAACAAGATAATTCCATATTCCCCAAAAAATCCAATGATAATAGGGATTATTATTTCTCAATAAAGATGTATTTTTTATGAAGAACATAAGGGAATGATCACAATTATCATCCCTTTGAGGATCCAAATCTATATCTTAAATGAGAACATTTTCAGTTCTATGGACCAGTGCTTGGACCTTGTGTATAACAGACACTATGGGGTTTTGGGCAATGGACGGAATCACTTTCGGTGGTTTATCAATATCTCTCTCTAGAATTCTATTTGGATGTCTCTTTGGGAGCATGATACTACAAAAAATCAACATATAATAGGAAAATATCTTTTAATACACAAAATAACATCAATAATATCAATCAAAATTCAATTTGGGAACATAAATATTAGATCAAATTTTATGAATATCCTAGAATCAGGTTTACCAACCCCTAAACTACATTTCTTATGAATCACCCATGGTATGTTATGGATCATTATAATGAGAGATAATGAGTAAATATCTCATAAACCACCCCTTAAGTCCTATAAATATTATTTATTATTTACCTTTCCAACTCAAACTACATACCCACATTCAAGATGATACTTGACCCCCTTTGATAATATTTTCTCACCAACTAACCTAGATAACATGGTAAACTAGTATCTGAGGCAGCACAGTCATTCCCTGAAGTGTGTACATGATTCACACAAGCTAGTGACTTGTTCATGGGGATAATAATAACTCAAGGGGGAATGATTTCTCCATAGGAATAGCTCTATAAGAAAAGTTTAGTTTAAATAAAACCTAAATATTCCCTACACCAGACCACTCATCAGGAGAAAATTTCCACATAACTAGTATAAATCTTTAAAAGATATATCAAAAACATATATTATATAACCAACTATAACATCAACCCCAAGACCACAACATAATAGATGAATCATGTACTCCTCCTATCAGAACCAACTCACAAGGTCCTACTATAAAGAACACCCACCACCTCTATGATGTTATATTTCTTTTCTTATATCTAATAAATGGTACTCTACAAAATTATCAATGGAAAATTTTGGGTGTGATAAACGCCAACATTGTATGATCCCACCAATCATTCCATAAGAAATACATATCACATAAAAAAATATACAGAAAATTTAATAAAAATGGCGTGATAGTATTTTACCAAAACATAAGAAGTAATTATTTTAAAAAAATCAATGAAAATTATATCGAAGATACCAATATGAATTTCCATCAAAGTGGGCATGAATTGATATCCTAAAAAAGAGTAAACAAATTTCTAGCATTGGTATGTACACATCATTTTCAAATATAACACAATGGTTATAATCCATGAGTTTAATTTGTTTATGGATTAAGGAAATGAACACATATTGGTGAAATCTTACTCTAGGTGTTCACACAACCCATGATCTCAATACTAAGGGTAATACAAGTGTATATGAATGAATAAACTACCTTAAATCATCCTAGTTTAGTACCATTAATATTATAAGTCCATTACTAGGTAATGCTAACACATTCCAAAAATCAAGGTCCTAGACTTCCCAAGATACTACCCTGGCTCCTATGTGCTTCCAGTAAATTAATCAATGGGAAAATAATTTATCTGAAATAAATTGAATAACATTTATACAAGAAACCCCAAATCACATTTTCAGACATTCCATTTAATTTTACAAATTTCACAGATATGAATTTCTTAAAAATTAATTCATTTAGTTTCTTTATTTTCATAAAACATTCTGTGACTTAATTTCTCAGGAATCATCAATGTCATTCTTCAAATAATTCATCTCAATTAAAGGAAATTTTTTAGAAATCAAAAATTTCATTCAAAATAAATTATCCATGATATTTCATCAAAGACACCATACCAATTTAATAAATATTATCTAATGTCTCAAATAATTCATTGGAAGTAAATTAGAAGTCCATATAAAATTAAGAAAGAAACAATGGTTTAAAATGATAAGAATATACATATGTAACAACCTACTTCAATCAAGGAATAATCAATAAACAACATATGATCCAAAATAAGAGGGAAAAGATAACCTTAAATAAATAAAGAATAAATATTTGAAATAGAATTATAAAATAAAATCCCAAATTTAAAAATATACCATGAATTCAAAGACCATAGATTAGAATAAAAATGGGGGAACATCAGTTCAAAAACGAATCAATGATACACTTACTGAAAGAAATTAAATTCATAAATCAAAACATCTATTTTTAATTTTTCAATTTGGGAAGGGATGAAACCTATTAAATGAAGGATCCAAAGTAATATGAATGAATTTATTTTAAGTGATAACATTTGAGAGATAAAATAAGGGTTTCAAGGGATGGAAATATGGGACCTACCAAACTTTCCATTCCCAAATCGGAATCATCAGCTAGATAGTAGCTTCCACTATCGAGTTGGTGGAGCCAGAGAGAATTCCTAGGACACTAGAAGTCACATTAGACAGCCTGTGGTGCTTGTAAGAATTATTGAAACTTTGGACACCCCAATGGATAGCCTGTGTAGTTCATGTAGGAACTCATTACTATCAACTTGCAACCAGCTACTCGGTGGCCCTCCCTAGTTAGTAGGTGGATCTCCAGTAGTCTTACTAGAGAAAGAGACACATATACTCATGATCTCAAAATCAAGAAAAACATTTTTAACACTCTAAAAATAATAAAAACAATATATTGACATTTCCAAATATTAGAAACAAGAAGGGGTCAACCAAGAATTTCCAAGAAAATCAAGAGGAAGGAAACCAAAAAAAAGAGCACCTAAAAGAATGTTTTTAGATCTTATTTTCATTATAGGATCCAATAATAAAAACATAATATTATAAGTTTTCATTGATAGAAAAAATGTTTTCCCATTTTTGGTCATCTAAAAGTAACAAAATTAGTAGAAAATATTGGATCACTTAGATACCTTTTAGGTTTAGAGTTTTAGAGAGTTATGAAAAACACTTCACGTGATAATTATCCCCCAAAAAAATTATTTTATAATCCAAATTATATATTATAAATTTACTATAAGAATATATATAGATGAAATAATTTTAGATATAATTCATTTAACATCATTCCTCATAACTTGGGGAAATAGAAAACAGAGATTGGGTGAGTGAAAATATTCCATAAGTGTAAACCTAAGAACTAAAAGTTGAATGTCAATGATGAGAATACTATGAGCGTGAGGGTTTTATGTAATAATAAAATTTCATGTGAATACATATCATAATTATTACCCATATTTTAACTCCCCAATATTTTAATATATATTTCTCTTCAAATAAGTTCTTTTTACTGCTCGTGATATATGCAACCCTAGGTCTAAATAAACATTAAATTAATATACTATTATAACCATGAATTTAAATTACAGGGAATGAATATTAAAACCTAAATTATTAAAAATTAATGTAAAACATAAATTATTTTTTATGAATTTATAATAAATGGAAATAAAAAATCAATTGAATGTGATGGAAATTATTTACGAAAAACATAGTTTTTATATAACAAACACGTTTTTATATTCATAAATTTACTTAATCACTATTTGTTAATAATTATAATTGAATTTATATGTTATTAATACATTAATATTTTTTAACATTCATATAATGTTTCTGTTAGGCATGAGATAAGTCTAAATATAATTTTATTCTTAAAAACATTATTTTTTCTAAAAAGTTGTTATCATTTCGTTTTTCACACTTATTTGATAATTAATTTATAAATTTTATAGTGATTATGTTATGAAAAATAGATACCATATTTTTAACAAGGAGGTTTAAATTAGATAAATATGTTTCTTTTATTTTTAGGCATTATGAATAGTAACCGTGGAGAAATTTATCAACTTCACAATGGGAAAGTCAAGATAATATAGGATAATACTAGGTGTTATTGTCACCATATTTCATAAAAATTCATATTTGATAAATTTAATTTAAAAAATATCTCCTCAATATCGAAATAAATTTTTTAAGGGACTAATTTCCATGAAAATTAAATATATAATATTCAATGAAAAGAAAAACACAAAATTTCATTACCTTACTTTTATATATAACTTTTGTTTTTATATATAGAAAAAATAAAGCTATGAAAGAATATATATTTTTATTCTTATCATAATAAAATTATATCCATGATGATTTTTAGGTATTATATATTTACCTTAAATTTTTATGTAATGATGTCCTGGTATTTATTCAATTAATTGAATAATTAAAAAATGGTTTTAAAAAGTTTAAAAGTAAGAAAATTGTTGTGATTTGTTAGGATATATTATATTTTTAGAAAAATTTAACACATCCTGAATATTTAAATCATTATATTACAATTAAAATATTTTTATGACGTATTTGAAGTAAAATTAAATGAATAGTGTCAAAAATGACAAGAATGATATCCTATGAAAAAAAGTAATTTATTAAATTATTTAAAAACCATTATTATATTAAAAAAGGAAATGGGTAATAATATATGGTAAAAAATTTCGTAAATATTCTATTTATGGTACAATTTTAACCTTATAAATAAAGATATAACCCCTTAAGTGTAAAAAAGACGTTGCTGCAGTTATGGTAAAAATATGATAACTATGTGGTTAAACTAAATGAATTTTTTTAATATACTAGTAAAATAAATAAAAGGTTTATTGTTTTATTATATTTAAACCATATAATTCATTATATTCTAACGTAAGTTCATTTTAAATTATTTCTCTTGATAGTGAATTAACTATATTTTAATAATTGTTTTCCATTCCAAATATGTTCTTTCATTCCCTTTTAAAAGGATACAATGTCATTCTATTATTTACACCACAGTGTGTAAACTATATAAAAAATACATTAAAATTTATATTATTAACATATGTATACACATTATATATTTTTTTTTCTCTTAAAAATATAAACCCTAGGTTCTATAAGAAATTATCAAAAGGAAGTCTCCTAAAGAAGTGTTAATCATCTTACCTAAACTCATTCAATTTATTTATATTTTTAACTCATCTATTTGTGTTGTTTTTATCATAATATAATAACTTATATTTCCTAAATATAATTAAATTTTATTATTATTAAGAAAAATTATTACCCACCGCCTTTTAAGTGTAATGGGAATTGAATGTATCACTCATGCATTGGTACGACTTTCTATTTCCACGCAATGATACAATTAATTTTTCATCCCCATATTTTATGAATTGGTATTATTATGGGATTAATTTTTATATATAATATTTTTGATATATTCATGCTTTATAATTATAATATCATATCTACCATCTTACCATTCAATACGATGGAAAATGATAACCTTTCTTGTGCATATATGTGGACTACCACCTCCACGAATCGATGTGATTTGTTTTTAGTTAAAATTTTACGTGGACAATAATAAGGATATATTAAATAAAAATATATGATTTATATTTTATAATAAGTATTCTACAAAAGTGAATTATTATTTTCCATTCATTCATTCCAGCAATCAAAAATTGAAAAGAATATTCATGCATATACACAACCTTCAGTCTCCATGAGCAATTTAATTCATTTTTGTATCTCTATATTTTATGGATTAATATAAATACATATATAGTAAATATATATGAAATTTATATCATGTTTAACACTCCATAGATGATGTAACCATGATAAATTTAAAAGTAAACAGGCTTCCAAACAAAAATATACCTGAATAATGAAGTAGTTATTACGTGGATTAGTGATTTTAAAATTTTTCATTAATAAATAGGTGATAAAATAAAATAATAAAATGATATATATAATGATATATATTAGTATTTTTATATTATACACTAATAATAAATTTATACTTCTTATATAGAAGGTTCGTAAACATTTGATGAAAGTCAAACTTGAGGTTTGAGTTTATTTCACTATCTCATCATTATTCGTGATTGATTATATTTATGTCTTTATTGGGGGAATTATTTGATATTTACATCATTAAACCAATATATTTTAGTATCCACATTTCATTTCTTGAAATGAAAATTTTTCCTATCACCCTTGTATCTTTAAGTACTCAAGATACTGAAATACTTTTTTAAGGAAATCCAACCTTGTTTTTCTACTCAATTGGAAATATTTCTCTTCAATTTCCATATTTTCCATAAAATGTATAAAATTACATTTGTAACATAGAAAAATTATATATTCAAGATATTTTTACCGAGGTGTTGTTTTCATATGATATTTATTAAAATGAATATTCTTATCATTTAATGAATAATGTAATTTTTTTCCTTTTATCAAAACTGTACAATTAATATTTTTCTATTTATATTGTACAAAAAAATTTCAAACTATTTGGAAATATCAATAATATCAGGAATAAATTCCAATTTTACTAGGATTATTTCAAATAAAATGTTCATTATAATATTTGGAAATTTTTTTAAAATATTAATATGTGTTTTCAATGTGAAAAAGTGTGATTTTCACAAGAAATTTTCCAATGATATTTCGAATGTATTTTCATACATGTCAACATAATGAGCTATATAATATAATTCACTGATGTTATACTCTTACGGTATAATCCACCATATTTTTATGGATGGTTTTTTATCAGCATGACTTGGTAGTGTGTTGATATTCCATACTGTAGTTATTATAATGCTGACAATTATTGATTTTTATGGCATGTTGATAATGTTATGTTGTCTATTAATTTGAATAATACATTTTAATTTTTATGTTATGAATGGTGAATAAAATTACATATCCCTATTATTAAACATTATGTCTTATATGATTGACTATATTGAGTTATTATGGACATTCCCATTTATATAAGATGTCTTTGCATGAAACATTGATGCCATTTTTAGATGTCTTAGAACATCACCTCAATAGTAAGCTTAGATATCTGATATTAGAAATTCCATCATTATGAAGTCATTCATTTTATTTTAATGATTTCATATGAATATATTTTATATCCTTATATATGTTTAAAGCTCATGTGGCTAATTATATTGTGTTATTTTGTTATTATTTATTCCTTTTATATTATTCATTATTCATTTAGATTTCATTGTATGAGTTCCCATACTATGAATTAAAGCTCACCCCTTTTTATATTTCCTTCCCTAGGATTCAAGGATGTTTTTTATGATTGATATGAAGGAATATTATAGAGTTATTAAAATGATCCCAAATAGAACACTATGTTGTATTTTATATTTTCAAATGTAATGTGGGATTCATGTATGTATCTTGTTTACAATGACTACTAAACTATTTAATCCCCTGGGATGTGATTTAGTGTATTTTGTAAAAATGTAAAAATGTAACCACCAGCTCTGGGTTATTAGAGTTGGGGACATTACACTTAAAAGATAGATCTTAAATCATGATACATGGACGAAATATTTAACATAAGAAAAGTGTTATATAAGTTAATAATCACAATAATTGTGGAAACAATAATTGAGAAAAGGATACATTATAACTCATAGAATGAATTGGAAAACTATGTAGGTATCTTAGAATATAGAAAATTTATCATGGAAGTACCAAAATAGATAATACCAATATCTCATAGGAGTACCCAATGACCAATAAACACTTTTGTCTCTTAGGGTTAAATTATACTCAGTTAATTCTATCATAAATTATGTGTAACATAACTACACTATGTCTTAGGACTAACATAATTATTTCATGTCATAGGAATAAATTTTACCCAGTCATCATTATCACATTTTCTAATCAATTGGATGGATATGACCAAACCATCCATAACATATCGGAAAAAGTGATTTAATTGTTTGGGTTCACTCCCTAAAACCACTTTCATAAATAATGTTCAAGTACTATATCTTGAGACAAAAGACATAAATATTTTCATTTCACTAAAACTATCATTTCATAATTTACCCATGAAAAAGAAATAAGTTTTGTCGAGAGTCAATTTAAAATATTATCATAAACCATTAAAAATATAGATGTGTGTGGTATCATAAGATATTATCCTTAGGGATGAATAAGAATCATTTAAATAATTTTTAATAGATAAAAATTCTTAATATTTACCTTTCAAGAATTTCTTATCAAATAATGGAAAATACCTTATTCTATGGATACCTATAAAAAATAAAAATTCCCAAAATATTAAGAAAAGTATTTTATTTGAAAATAACATTGGTACATGTAAATCAATCTTATAAAAATATAATATTTATGATGGTGAAAATTTTCATTCATGTTGTAAATGTTAAAAAATATACATTCCTTTAAAAGTTTTGTAAAAAGATTAAAAATGGATTCACATAGAAAAGATTATGAAATTTAAGTTTCAATTTTTCTAAAAAAATTGTTCAATTATCATAGAAAATAAATTATGAAGTCAGTTATGTCTATAAAATAACATTCTTGAAATAAGATAAAGTACGTGGAATAGGTTTTTTTTAAAAAAAATTTAAAAAAATTTCATAATATATTAAATGAAATACCATTTAAAGGATCATAAATCAAAAAACCCATTGAATGAACAAACATAAAAAGTGACATAAAAAATCATGAGTATAAAAATTTTCATGATATTATATTCTATGATATAATATATACACATTATATATGAATATAGTTGCATCAATCAAAACATTTCTCTTGTAAGGTAGTCTGAGAGAAGAAACCCATGAAACATGGATAATGCTTGAATCAAAAATAGATTGAATAAAGGAAAATGAATGATTCATTAAAACCAATAATTTCTATTTAATAATTTGTGTAAACATATTCATATGTTAGTTTCTATAACATATAAAATAAAACATGGTGCGTAACATGAATTATGACCCACATAATTCAAATTGAGACCACAAAAAACCCTTGAAATATTTATAATATTTTAATCGATACTTCATAAAATATAAAAGAGAAAATAAAATTTAAAAATCATCATTAAATATTAATTAATGATTTGATATGTCAATAAGAATCACATTTAACATAATAAAGAATGTCGGTTCATATTAAAAATCACATCTCAATAAAACATTAATTTAATGAATAATACTTTCAAATATCACATCAATAATGTTATAAATAATCAGTGACATGATTATGTGAAACAATATGAAAAAAATATTTCAAATAAACCACAACACAATCATAGTACATTTCACACATAATTTGTTCATAATATACTCAAAAAATAAGTTTTATATCCTAATGAATAGAAATTGTGTATAGAGACCCCTTACCCTAAGTACTAACTAGATATGTATGTCCATTAGATCAACCATAATAAACCTATATTAATTATTTACTTGGTTAACAACCTCTTATAGGTTTATTTACTTATAAATAATACATTTATTTCATTTATTTCAATGGAAAATAATATTACGTAGTTGGTTATGTCCATATTGACTATTCTAAGGATGTTCAATTTATAACTTTTAAATGACTACAATATGTTGATCATCGAAAAAGAATAAATTTTTCCATCATCTCAAAAATAATAATCATGAAATAATAATCATTTATATACACCAAATACATTTTATGTTTCATCCAAGAAAATATATTCCAAAAAAATACCCCATCTCACATGGAGGTTGTCCGTACATACATATGACTACTAATTATACTTACTGTTAGATATAAAATAAAGGAAAAACATTATATTTATAGGATCATTATGTTTTCATAAACATAAATAAAAATTAATTTAATCAATTACCATGACCACAATGAATGTTAGTTTAAAAAAGTGAAGTACATCACTATATGGAGGTGGTAGTTCGTATGAGTACAGGTGTGATAATTCTATTTTTAATTATTTTAATCACACGAATACATATTATACATTATATTTATATAATGAATATTATGTCATGAATATCACATATACACATTAAATCCATATTATAAACAACCGTCAGATTTAGGCATGGAAAAGGAGATGGAATAGGGTTATACCATTGTCATAATAACATTTTAGTATAGTGGATATAATGATGTAAATCATGGTATAAGAATATTTGATGGAAGTATAAAAACAAGTAAATTTAAAGTGAACATTTAAGACTTATACAATTATTTCATAAAATGTCATTTTGATTACACCTTTTTTCTTATAGGTTTGTGTTTTTATGAGACCAGTGCCTCTAGGTCATGAGAGGAATGTTAAAAAGATATTTGGGTAGGTATTTTAAAAGATAGAGTTATTATATGTTTTGATCCTGAGAGGTCAATAGGTTCTCTTTTATAATTTAAGAGAGGGGAACCCTTGGAATTACATAAAGTATGAAATTAATATAAATTAATTTTCAAATAAAAGTTGCATAAAATTTATATATTTCAAATATATGGTGTGGATGAGTAAGAATACTCTCATATAATGAAATTTAAAGAACTTTTAAGTGGTTTTAACCATTTTCTCTTTGTTCTATCCCCCGTGAACCCTAATAATGATTACCACGATACAATAGTACATTTTTGTTTTTACATCCTGAAATTTTTTATAAAAATAAATGTGACCCGTATTTGTATATTGATTAAAATTTAAGGTCATATTACTTTAAATTGGGAAATATTATATTTATATGAATTATAAATAATATAATAAAATATAATTTAACATAAAATACAATTAAAATAACATTGGGGACAATTCACAAAAGTTTACATTGATGAAAATTAAGAATGTAATTTAAGTCCAATATGTAAGTTCTAAAAATCACCAAGAATTTATATTTATCTAAAAAAATCATTCAAAACCATAACTATCCCCAAAATATTACCTTCTAGCATTTTTTAAATCATATAATTGATTTTTATACGGCTTGTACAAGCACCGTGTCAGAATCCCGTAAGAATTCATGGTAATTATTTCATAATTAGAAATAAATCAACCCTACCATGTTAAAAAATTATTACATATTATAAATAACTATTTAGAACTATACAAAACATCTTTTTGTCCCTATAGAAATATATTTGCGATATGAAAGGAAATAAAAATACATCTTTTACTTATTCTATAGTAGAAATTATAAAAACATAATTATTCATGACAAATAGAACCATGTTTCTATATATTATATTATTTTATTACGAAGTTAAGATTAAACATATCTAATTGAAATAATTCTATATCTAGAAAAAAAATATTGTATTATCACATAATTTTTAACGATAATTACGTTATTTACCCTTAATGAGGTGGAAAATAATAACCATAGTTAAAATTCATATTGACAAAAAATAAAATGTAAAATATTAAAAAAATTCATCCTGATGAACTTGATTATGAATCATATATTATAAAATTTATTTACATTAAGTGGTTGAACATAATTTTAAAATAAACATGAAAATTTTAATAAAAATATTTTTCTCAAGAAAAATGAAATTTTAAATATTAAAATGTTTTAATAAAAAATAAGCATAAAATAATTTATATTAAATTTTAATTGGAATATTTTTTATCAAATCAATGTAATGAAAATTTAAATTCAATTAGAAAAAATGGTACTTTTTAAATACATGATTTGAAATGAATTTCTTAAATGAATTGTTTTTCACTATTCAGTTAAAAATAAATAATTTCATAAAAATACCATAATTTCACCCCCAATATAGTTTTTATATGACGATTTCACTATTTTTAACATTATTATTAATTAAAATTTATGAAATTGACATAAATTAATTATATTATTCACACATAATATTCAACAAAATCCAATTTTGATGAAAATACTTTTTGAAGCATAAAATGATTGTATAAAAAATTGAGAACATATTTACAAATAATTAATCAGGAAAAAATTATTTATTTGCGACTTTATATACATATACATATATATATATATATTATAATGAGGTTACTCCTCTTTATGCCCTCCAAATCATTATATTAGTGATAAAGGTTGTATTTAAATTATAATATTTCAAGATAATTATAGTTCATTGTCACATGTCCCTTATACAATCAAAAATATTATTCATTTAAAATATCAAGTTATTAGATGATCAATATCAATGATGGGATTATATAAATAATACCTAGCTTGAGTTTCTGACCTTTTAAAGCTATCTTAATGTTCAATGACATTTTCCTTCCACATTTTCCATTGATTGCAGTATCTCCTATATTTATCAACATGTTTCTCCAAATAATGTATTTTTTAAAAGAATATCAGTTTAAAAGATTTCCATTTAATAATATATATCTACTCTACCTATTCAGTGTTCTGGATCATTGATCATGGTTAATTGGTATGTCCCTATAGATAATAAACTGCAATGAAAAATTTCCCTCTTTTACTACTTCTGATGTGTGAAATATCTTATCTAGATACTTTATCTATTGTTAAAATACATATATATTATAAGTCCAATTCAAATGTGGTGGGTTTTGTCTCATAAAGAAATCAAATATTGTTTAACAACATTTTGGATGAGAAGGATTATTAGTCATAATCAGTGACCATTGACTTAATATAATTATAATATACCTATCTCTATCAACAAAAACATTTAATTCATGAACATGATAATGATGGAAATCCTTACAAAGGTTTTGGATGTTTATGGGTTTTTTTCATTGCAATATGTTTAATTTATAAATAATTTCATATAGAAGATTAAATCACAACATTTTGAATATGGAATCATAAAATACGATGCTGATGTTAGTAAAATATTTCTGAAGACACACTTGATTGTCTTCAAGGAATTTCTTTGTGTTATCACTCAGTTATACCATATTCTTATAGATCTAGTTCCCAATGTTCTAATTAAAATTCATCTCAAACACACTATAACAACCTTGACTATTGTTACTCGAAGATGATGGATAATTTACATCTTTTCCACAAAACAGAAGATATCATATCCTACTATATTAAATATTTTTATAGTATTGAGATACAAGAAACATATAAATGACATAAAATCCTGAATTATAAATAAAAATGAAAACTTTCATGTTATTATTTCTTATATTTTATCCTTAAAATTATTCATTGTTCACTTAATCGTACCATGGGGATAGAAAAACATATTAACGAGTGATCATTGTTGCTCAGTAATGGAATCATTCCAAGAAATCTATCATAGAATAAATAAACCCTAAATAATGTTTTTTAAATAAAAAATAACCAAATAATCCATTTAACTAATATCCTGAAAGAAAAATATATATTTGTATGAAATAACAAAAAAAATAATTAGAAGTATAAGACAATAAATATTATAATGATATTATAAAAATTGTTGAAAAAAACTCATTCCATCAAGGTCATGTTCCCATACATATTATACAAATAGGTAAGTCATTTTTTAAATTCCCAATATAGTTTTACTCATGAGACCTACTGATGCATCTAAGGGCTATAATTAACCATGTTAGTGACTTAATATGTCCATTTCACTCATTATATACAAGAAGTAAATAATGACCCAATACATAATAAAAATATACATTTATATTGCCCCCAATGGTGTAACCTAGTGGTTTCATCTCTTCAGGTGTTGATAAAGGTCGTAGGGTTGAGTATCCCTAAGTACTTATAGGTGTAAAAGAAATTATTTTTCCTTGTGTCTCGTTCCTAACCATTTATAACA
This sequence comes from Viscum album, assembly GCA_963277665.1. Classification (NCBI taxonomy): domain Eukaryota; kingdom Viridiplantae; phylum Streptophyta; class Magnoliopsida; order Santalales; family Viscaceae; genus Viscum; species Viscum album. The sequence continues at coordinate 1,425,433,207 of OY728148.1, read as the reverse complement.
TAAGAATTAATATAAAAATGTGGATGAAAATTCCAATAATCTCATTTTTTAATAATAAGAACAACTTCCTGATAATACATCTAGAGAAATAATGTGGATCATATCATTAGATAATATAAATAGTTAAGAATAAAATCCCTTAATGAATATTTAAATTAATTAAGATTCATTTAAAAGAATATCCAAACCAGTATGTGAATATATTAGACAAATATACATTCATCTCAAAACATTTTAAATAAAATTTCCATAAATATTTAATAATTTATTTTATTTGAAAATTATTTAAGAAACATGTAAATAATGATTTATATAAAGAAATTATCATGAAGGTCATGAAATCTATTCCTGTGGTAAATTTTAAGACATTGTTTCATTTCTCACCAATAGTAAAATGAAAAATACATCATTTAGAAAATTTCAGGACAATTAGATTTAAATAAAATTCAATAAATTCATATATATATATATAAATTATGTTAAAAATAATTTAATCAATGTAAAACCAATCTTAGAAATATTACATATAACATGTATATTGGGGAGAATGTTTCCTGATTAAAAGGAGAAATAATATATATTTTACTTAAAAATATTATCTCTGTTATTTTAAGAACCGAAGAGATAAATTTTTTGATGAGAAACCATGAAACCCAAAAAAATAACTATAGGAGAAAAGAAATGGTATAGATAAGAAAAATAATATATAAATATTTTTATAGAAATTAAATAATGAGTCGTCCTGAATAAAAGTGTGCATGTAGAATAAAACTGTACGTTGGATTTCTGGTTGGTTAGACGCATTCCAAAATACTGTATAATAAACATATAATTATTATTTAATTATTTAATATTTTTTTGGAATATTCCCTTAAAATAATTCAATTTATTTCATTTATTACCATGTGTAAAATAGTTTCTAAAGTTCTTAACTTCATGTCAAAAATTTTGAAGATGTTTTTTAATAATCCGAAAACAGTATAGGTAGTTTTACCATTTTAAAAATTTTAATTGATCCATACTTTCTAGAATATTACCCATGGAATATTTATCATTTCAATAAATTAAATACGATTTTATAACCATCCATGTTGGGAATTCATGAAAAATGAAAAATGTCCCTTTATAGAGATGGTAGTCTTTACATAAACATGAATGATGTTCTCATTTTTTAATAAATTAAATATAAATGATATAAATAAATATTTAATTTAAAAAATTATAACAAACTTTTAAATTTCAAATTTATTAATTATTTATACCCTTCTTACCGTCACTGTATTGAAAACATGAAAATTTAGTCACATCTCCTTGTGGTGGTGTTATCTCACTATTACACATCAATAAAATTATCATTTTCCTATGGATGGAATGATAAGAATGTAGAAAATATATTACCTTAAAAACAAATAATTATTTATAAAAATATTATATGTTAATAAATTCTATCTTTGTTACCATCCATATTAACTGGTGATGGAAAATAAAATACACCACTTTGGGGAGGTGGTAGTCCACATATACACACAAGCGACATTTTTACTTCTGATAAGATGAAAAAATAGATGAAAAAGGAATGTTAACTAAACATAAAAACATTTATTTTTTTATAAATACTTATTTAATTATATAACAGTTGTTCTAATATTTTTGATGGAGGTATAAGAATTAATAAATATGAAAGAACCCAGTGAAGAGTTATAACTCTTCTTTGGATAATCTCCTTTGAGAAGCATATTCATATTTCTTTGCTCCGTATTTTGGTGAGATTCAGAATTCTAAGATGTATTTTGGATATGTGGCAGACATTTGGGTTGGTATTAGTTGAGATAATAGTATCAAATGGTTTTTATAAATGAAAATAAAAGGATTCCATTAAAATTGAGGGGAGTGACACAAATGTAAATATATGTATCTTTAAGTTAATATAAATGTTTTACTAAATTGAGTATGGAAAAATTGATATATTTCTAATATTGGATGTGGATTAGTCCAAATAATAAAAATATATAAAATTCATGAATGTTTTTATGTTATTTTGAACCAAATTTGCTTAGTTTTAACCCCCTCATCGACTCTTTTAACAATTACCGAAGTGATAAATTTCTATCGCCATTACTATTCATTGGGGTGAAAAATTAAATTGACCTCATGAAAAAATATTAAAATTGTAAATGAAAATATGAAAATTTTAATTAAAAATAAAAAATATATTTTCAATTATTTTATTTCTATATGTGGTAAAATTTAATTTTAAAATAAGTACCTGTATAAAGAAAAAAGGTTTTTAGAAAAATTCCTTCTTAAAAAATGATTTTATACATTAATAGTGTAAAATAATATTTCAGATAAAATTATATGAATTATTTTAAATAAAAGAAGAAAAAATTTGAATTTAAAACCAAACAAAAACTGAAAAAATCGTATTAATAGTTCATTATAATAAATGAGTCCAAATAGTCTCTATTGGAAAAACCATAACATATATTTCTATAATGTGAATCATATATTTATATGTTTAATATTATATTTTGAATTAATAATATTATCATTGAAATTTATAGATTTTATTTAAATAACATTGCAATGTTTTTAAGTGAATCTTATATTATGAAAAATTTCATGAATGATACAGTATTTGAAAAACATTATTTTTTACTATTCTTCAAGAAAATCTACAATATCTAAAAAAAAAAATCATGGATAAAAAATATTGATATTAGAATTATTAAAAAAACTATATGTTGTCAAATATCAAAATATTGGAAATAAGCTTTTAAATAAAATAATGAAAAAATTCACTTTTATTAAAAATAGAATGCACAAATTATTAATTTTGGTTACCTAATGTAAAAGGTTTCTGGATATTACAAAAGAAGTGTGTATTTAATATCACGAGTCTATGGATAAATTTTATGAAGTCATAGGTTATGTGAGATGGATTTTTTCAATTAATATTTGGATTGATGATTTACTCCGTATGGTGGGGTGACTATGGTTTCGCAATCATTATTTTTTGGGTTCACTATTTTGGGTTTTCACACATTAAGGGTAGGACAGATTCCAATGGGATTTTTCATGGAACCATAAACACCCAATGACGATCACATCGATGATGGATCTTGGTCGTACTTAACAAAGTTAGGTGGTCATTGGGAAGTTAACTTATGAAACTTAAGAACTAAATTTGGTCGAGAGGAAGAGTGGTTTGGATAATAAAACCCATTTGGTGGGAATTATTAAATATTATGCGACTTTATTATATATTAAATATGTATTGTTGAATCCCTTTTAAATTCGAAATATAGAACCATTAACACATATGTATTAGAAATAAATTATATAGATGTGTTGATTGGAAACCATATGTATGTATCCAAGGTTATAAATTCATGGAACCATATATATGTACCCGAGGTTCTCCATCGAATGGACCATATTTTATACATTTTTTTATTTTGTGATGTTGGGGTTTTACCCACAGAATTTAACAATATGGAAGTTACAATAAACTGGGGAGATGAGGGTTGTTTTTATGTTGATAACATGATAATAGACTCTTATGTATCAAAAGATGGATTTTCCTATGTGATTCCCTATAACACCCTGATATTTTTCTAAAATAGTTTTTGTCAATTTGATTTCTTTGATGTCATGCTTTAAACGCAACATAAATAGAGCATGTGTTACATGCGATACTAAGATTCAATAAAACATATTTTTTTTATTATAATTATATTTTAAAAATAAAATTATAATATTTACATTATAATGGTGGGTATGTACATGATTAAATTAATTAAGAAATTATAGTTTACTCATGGAAATGACTTTTGAAATAAAATGGAATATTTTCTCGAAATACTATTCAAATGTGCACAAGTGTGTTCCATACCAATAAAATAAAAAAATCACACATTCAAAAATATATGAATGAAATATATATTAAATATAATGTTTAAAATTAATATTATGTCATTTATAGACCTGGTATATGAATAAATTCAATTTTTTAAATAAAGGATGCATTTTTCAAAAATGATTTTTTTCACATTATAATGGGGAACTTAGTTGAAATATAATTTTTGACACTATTAGAAATTATATTTCAAAAAATAATCTCTTTTCTTAAAAAAATGAATATGAAAAAAATACATTATTGTAATTTTTTATGTTTTTCTAATAAGTTTCTAGGTTTTATGAATAGTAGAATATTATGAATTTTAATTAAAAATAGTTTTTTGTCTAAATAATTTTTATTGTTAAATTTTATTTTTCACTGGGTTTAAATAAAAAAAAATCAATTTATTTATATTTAATCCAATTTAGGTCATTTAAATCAATTTCTACATTAATATAGGGTATAAAAACAATCTAAACATTTGAACACTTTTTCTTTAAAAACTCGTTGTTATGTCCCAAATACGTAATTAATTTTTAAATAATTTAAAAAAATTATGGGAATTGAATTTGGAAAAATGGATTCCATATTGTGGATAAGATGGTACCATTTTACTAAATAAGTCCCATTTATTTTTTATTTTTCCAATATAAATATTAACTTTTGTAATATTTACTGCCACAATTATGGGTAAATTGAGTAATTAAGTATAAAAATAACATTTTCAACATTTTGAAACTACCCTAACACTTATGAAATTTTTATTGGATCAAATTACATTGACTAGTAATAAATGTGATTCAAAATTTAAATATTTATATAATAATTCTCTATAAAAATGACTTTGATATTATTAAAATCCAAGAAAGTGAAAAAAAATTAAACTCTTACTTTTTATAAGTATAATATTTTTAATATAGATATTAATATAATATATATTTAAATATAAATTGTTTTTGTAAAAGAAAAATATTTTTCATTTTCATGGTGATTTATTTATAATTTATACTGAAGAATTAATGGCATTAATTTCTCACACAACACAGATGCTATAATTATTTAATTAATGGAAATCTCAAATAAATGATTTTAAAAATATTAAGATAAATATAATTTAACATAATTAATGTCACCCACGAGTATTATATAATACCTTGATATTTTAGGGATATAATAAAATATTTATTTCTAATTTATCCTATTGTATTTATATTTTCCAAAGACAAAGTAATGAATAGTATCAAAATTCACATTAATAAATTTTAAAATAAATAATAATTTACTAAATGATAGAAAATTAAATAAAATATTAAATCTCATAAATTTATATTATTAATGTTAAAAATATCATCATTGATCATTTTATGGGCCTTTTGGAGTTTTTATTAGATATATTAATCTTCAAAGAGTAAAAGAACATGTTGTGTCATTAAGAGTTAAATGGATTGAATAAGGGTTAAAATAAATTATAAGGGTATTACCATGACATAAAATGTAGAGACCCGAAGCCTGACGTATATTGACATTACATTACATTTGCGGAATACTTAGTACATAACAAAAACACACACACAAGGATCGTAATAGTTTAGTGTCTTTAGAAACTCGGAATATAATCTTCTAATCCTGGTGAAAGATCTTCAACATCTCCCATAAAGATCTTTTTTTTATACCTAAAACCTTTCTTTATATCCTGGGGAAAAGAAAACATAAAAGGGTGAGATCAAATGCTCAGTAAGGGTAAACAAAAGAAATATCAATCACATCATATTCATAAGAACATAACATTTTGGAAATCTTAACCTGCAAAAGAGAGCATAATTTCATAACATGGGATAAATCATGGCAGTGAAATGTAATCACAATAATCATAACTTAAAACATGAAACTTTGTGGCATTCACACATAATCATAGAGAATCATTTCTTCTTAGTCAAGACACATTGCCAAGACTATCTTAGTGGACAAAGTCCCTTTCTGAATCGAGTAACCCTCATTTCAGTCCTGTTTCACTGAACCGGTATAACCTACCATTCCAGCCATGTCGATCTCATGAGATATAAAATCTTTACCCAATGCATTGGAGGGAGATATAGGTCCCACCCGTCTCATAATTATACCATTCTTATGTGGGCCACAAAATCATAAACCATACATCATTTCATAACCCATGTAATAAAAATGGGATTCTTAAACAACATGACATCATAAAACAATTCATATAAGATAAAGGAATTCATAAAAATAGTTCCATCACAACATAATCAAATCAATGTAATAATAGGGATAAAAACAGAACCCTATATTATCTTATATTGAAAATAATTTTGATAAAACACTTGAAATGAATTCTTGAGGAAAATATCCTTTCTTCTTCAAAAACATTTTTCCTTTCTTAATATGTCATACAACTTTAAACTAAAAGAAGTTGATTAAAAATAAACTTGAAAACTTTTAAATTATGCTTCTTGGAAATAATGTTTTAAAAATATATTCCTGTCGTATAAGTTAAAAAAAACATTCTTCGTACTTTTGTCGGAAAAGTCAAAAAGTACCTCGTACGACAAAATATTCCTTTCATACATATTACTAAAAACTCACCGAAGTGTAAAAATGGATTTAAACCATTGTAGGTGGATGGAAATAATATTACATATTGATGAAACATGGATGTGGATGATAAAATACACCCCAGTAAATACTTACGAATAAACAATCTCGGATAAAAATTAGATTGTGATATTTCCCTTACCTTAGGTCCGATTTGCTTTGTACGTGTCCGAAGCTCCTGTATAGTGGTTTAAATAATGTTATTGACTTATTCCAGAATCATAAATATTGATATGATATCATATATGGTCATATTCTTAGCTTCTTGTTAGTAATATTTCATTGTTACTTGTTACTCGGGTCTTTATTGCCTTTTGTTCTTATGCGTGTTTTGTCGAATAAATTCTTATTCTTATCTTTAGGTTATATATAATTCATTTCCAGAATGGTATTAGTGTAACATATATCATATTTATTCATTCAATTCATTTATATAATTACTATGTAATGATGATCATGTAGAATGAGTCGCATCACATTATGGAGACGATATTCCGTACGTACATACGAGTGATGATATCGTTACTATGATCGTGGAATTGTATTGGAGAACATATATATTATTTTAGTATCAATATTACTTTATAATAATCATAAATAGTTACTCATTACACCATTATACCCATCCTTGTAAGGTGGTGGTGGAAAATAGATTACACCACGGCGTGGAGACGGTATTCCGTACGTACGCACGCGCGGTGATTTCTTTTTCCGTAGGATGGATAGATGGTGAAATAGGGTTGTTTCATACTTATAATAACATATCAGTATATGAGTGATACTGATGTTATTACTTCATAATGAAACAACTTAATAATAAGAAGTGGAAGAAGAAATAAAGATGAAAGAATTGGTAACGGTAATTACCTCTTCTTTGAAGCGCCTCTTTGAGACCTCCTCTTAGGGCACTAAAACTGGTCTTTGAGGAAGACCAGAACCTCTAGGATGTTGCTAGGGAAGTGGAGAAGTGATTTTGGCAGGGTTTGGCCGAGCTTGAGTGCTCAAATTGGTGTGAAGAGAAGGGGGAGGAGGTACCCTTTTATAAGGGAGGAGAGGGGCACCTTAGGAATATCTCAAAATATTATTTTATATTAAAGTAAAAATCGGTTTATAATGGTTCCAAAGGGTCTTATTTCGAAGCTAAAGTGGGGTGGGTCGAAATCCTATCATACAATAGGATTTAGACAAGTTTAGGGTATTATTTTAACCTTATCAATTAGATTTAACTCTAAGTTAAATAATTTAACTTTTACCGTGTCTTTTTGTTTTCTTTCACTATATGGTTAATAAACTTACTATAACATGCCAAACGAACCCCAAATTGTTTATTATTAATATATATATCCTTATTTAAGTCATTTGGCCGAACCTTATATTTTTATGAATAAAATAACCATTAATAATATAATATTTGATTTAAAAACTATTTTGTGTCAATTTTGACACTATTTGATATATGATTTTTGTGAAAGCCATAACAGAATTATATGTTCTAAACAAGTTGATTAAATCAACACTAATATATCATAGTAACCTAGAAAATTATTGGAATTCATAAAAAGTCTCAAATTACATTCATTTGATCATTTATAACATCAATTATGTTAATATTTCATTAAAAAGGGTAATTACTGCATCATCATTGTGTTATAAATAAATTAATTTATTTAAAGTCTAAAAATTATAAATAAAATATAATTATGTAGTAAAACTTTTTATATTTCCAATTAATATTTATAGTAGAATTTATCTTTTGTATAACCCCATATTAAAAATGTTTTAGTTATTAAACTTTGATTTTAACTATTTTAACTATTCATTAAATAAAATAATATTAAATGTCATAATCTAATCAAAGTGGACGTAAATGGTCATATTATATTCATAAGGTTGTTTTTGGTCGAATTACACTTATCCAATAGTATTAGGACATGTGTTAGGGTAATAGTAATATCATATTTACCCTTAGTTACCCTGTTTACTATTAATCGTGGTAAAAAAAGTAAAAAGTTACTATTCACCAAATATTATTTTCATCTCATTGAACCACATTTTAGTCCTTGATATTAACCGTGTCTGTCGGATTTTCGAAATTTCATTCACAGAAGCGGTAAAATTATGTTTTATGCAAAATTCAGTTTTTAACCTACCACTTAGTGGTTTCACTATTCATCAAAAATTGAAAGTTTTCAGAAAAATGCCAAAATTTCATCCTAAGCTATATTTCATATTCCGAATTCAAAAATGAAGTCTATTTTACCGAATTCATAACATAGAAATTGCATTAATTAATTTTATAATTAAATCCCGCTGTTAAAACAAATAGCGTGTTTTTAATAAACAATATCTATCAAAAGATTGACACTTGGTTATGTCTGGTTTAAATGTGAAATTACATCCAGTGACCAACATTGTATTAAATTGTAAAAATATATTCTAAATATACTTTAAAACCACTCAAATTAATGATTTATCACTATTAATTATTTCGATTAAAAAAAGTTGTTTTTAATTATAATTTAGTAATTTTCACTATTCATCAGAATATGAAAGTTATCCGAAAAGTACCAAAATTTCACCTTAGGCTAAATTCGATACACCGAATCCAAAAATGATGTCCATTTTGAGAGATAAAATTTCTAAAATTTAAAAAGTGGTTATTACTATTCATAACCTCTAGTTTTAATAATATTTTAATAGCATATCGTTGTTTAGCGAAACTTGGTGTTGCGTACAACACACGCTATCGTGGAAGGTCGCGATTGCGTGTAATGTAAGGAAAGTCAAGGATGCATGTTGTGAAAGCTTATTTTGGTGTAGCGTACAACATAAGACATTAATGAAATTAAAAAGAATATTTTTCATAAAATCTCGGGGTGTTACATAAAACGATCCAAAAAAATTATTTATTAAAAATATTAGACCCTTAAATACATAGTATCAAAGTTTATTTATTTAATAGACAGTTATCTAGGAATATATCTTATAATTTATTTAAATCATAGAGAATTACAAAATGACATTCTCTTTGTATTAAATATCTTTTATGTGCTCAAATAGTGGTAAAATCAGGATATGAATAAAAATAAATTTCTATTATGATATAAATGACATTATTTTCATTATAGAGTCTTACTTTTTATTTTTATAAGTTGAATAATTACATTAATTATTGTGAAATTATAAATAGAGTATTTATTTAATTAAAAGGAAAATCTAATATATGATTTAATGAAAATTAATTTTGTTATAATTTGAAATAATTATTGTATTGAATAAATTTTATATTTATATATGAGAAAAAAAGGTGGTTATATATCATTTTATTTTATTTTACCCTTTTTTGGATGTATTTGAAGTCAATTAAATGAATAGTTTCAAAATTTACAATAACGATGATTGATCAAAGTAATATATTATTGAATAATATAAAATTATTTAAAAAATATCATTGACCATGAGAATTTAATATAGTAAAAAAACCAATAAAATATTTATTTATTTTTTATTTTTTATTTTATTGTAGCATTTTTAATCCATTAAGATTAAATTAATGGTTGCCACATTTTAGGTCAACAAAAACAATCATATGGGTAAATAAAAATGATAAGGTTACAAATGATACTAAAAAATTTGAAAATTATATGTGTTAATTTTATTACAATAATATCCTATATTATATTTTAATTCATGGCCATTTTTTGGCATTTTGATTGAAAATTAATGTATTATAATTTAATCTTATGAGAAATTTAAAAAAGATACACTCACCTGAATTATAAAAGGAAACATCCTCCCTAACATCATCAAATCACATTGTTCATTGATTCTCAACCCTCAAATCCTAGTTTAAAATCAAAAATTAGCTATAAAAATTATACAGGTCCTATCATTCTCAAAATACAAACCCTAGTGACCCTAAGATGATATATAAATTATGTTTTCTGAATAAGAGGTAATCGTCTTTACCGACTCATTCAAAATTCTTTCTTCTTATACATCCTATTCAAGTGTTTTTTATATTGTAAATTTATTACTATAGTATAAATTTATATTATTACATGTTTTTTATTATTTAAGAAAAATATTTCAATATTTTTCCATCATGCGAAAAATGAAAGTATTGTGCATGCGTACACACAACTTAATGTCACCGCATCGTGGTGTAATATGTATTCACAACCACTTTACATGGATGGGTATAATGAGGGAAATGATATTTATGAAAATTATAACATTATATTGATTCTAAAAAAATCAATATACCATCCACTTCCTTGCCATTTAACCCTTAAGGGATTCATACCATCACTCGTGTGTACGTATAACCTATCGTCTCCGTGATGTGATGCGATTTATTTTCCATTATCACCCATAAATAATTATTATATAAATATATATAACAATTAAGAATGATATATTTTTCCTTAATATCATTTTTTATATGATGGAACTATATTGTAATCATAATAACTGAGACACATACTGAAAAACATGGAACATAAAATGATGTAGTTAACACCGAAATGGAGGGTAATAATGAAATATTATTAATAAATGGGTGATAAGATGTCATAAATAAATATTAAATGTTATTATCATTTTATGGAATAAATTTAAAATAAATCCATATTTATTATATAGAAGTTTTTAATATTAAAAAATAACTAAAATACTTAAAGGTATTTTTGTGTCACTTTTATTTATTCGAGACACATTCATTATAAACATATTATATATTTTATGTGGTGTATATACTAACCCTGAATGTATTTAATGAGCATTATTCAGAATATTATTGTAATTTTAAATCCATATAATTTTCATTATTTCATTGATCATATGAATCTACTAATTATAATGTGTTAAGGATTAATTTATTAATCTCATTATTATTTGGGATTGTATATACATTAGTATTTTCTAGGGAATATATATCTTACCTGGCCATGTTTCATAAAAATTAAAAAATTATGTTACTATTATTTTAAAAATAATTAATGTTATTTTTCCCATCTAATAATGTTTAATAAACATTTTATACGTATCATTTTACTATTTTCCACATGTGGTACTTTGTAAATTTTTTAGGAAATGTATGAAAGGAATGATTATCTTAACTTATAATTAATGAGCATATTTTCATGCTTTCATGATGCATTATTGTATTGAAGCATAACTCACAAGATTAAAAGGTTGTTTTCATAGAAAAAAATATTCTTTTAAAATTGCATGGAATTTTTTGAAAAGAAAACGTTTTCAATGAAGAAAAGATATTTTCCTCAAGAATTATTTTCAAGTGATCTATCAAAATTATTTTATATTTTTGATGTCATTATTTATTGTTACATATACATTATAGTAAAAAAATTTCATGGATACAATACCTATTATTTAATTGGTATTTTATGTTTATGATGGAATAAAATTATGAAACCCATTTCTTTTGCATGGTTTATATTATGATGGAATTATGTTTATGAATCCGATTTCTTCTTATGGGTTTGGATATGATGAATATATTATGTTCTTGTTGAACACAAATGTATGGTATTCATTATATAATGGATGAGACCTATATCTCCCTATAATGCATTGTATAAAGAATTATATCTCATGAGATAGACATGATTTGAATTGAAAGTTATATAAATTTAGTAATAAAAGACTGGAAAGAAGTAAATCTAAATTAGTAAGGAAGGGACGGAATGAGGAGTGAACACGACTTAGAAAAAGATGTTTTCTGCAACAATCGTATTGGAAATGAGGCTTGATGAATATAGAAATTGTATTCTATTATTTTGTGTATTCCTAAATTCCATGTGTTATATTATTCTCTCATGGAAGATGTTATTTAATAATTTATGAACATATATGATTTATTCTATGACATTATATCTTGATCATTGATATACAAGAAATTATTTTAAATTTTATTTATGTACGTAATCTTTATGATTTTGTTATGATTGATATCTCCATTAATTACCCTTACTGAGCATCTAATCACACCCATTTCATATGATTCCTTTCCAGAGATTATATTGATATATTTTAGGTATAAATAAAAAATGGGTAGATCATTTGGGGAAACATTAATGATATTTCACCTTACTATAATTTTTGTTTCATTTTTCGAATGTCACTAATCTAATACGAGATTTGGTAATGATTTTGTTTAATATATGAAATCTTTTGAGAAAATGATGTAATTTATATGTATGTTAATAATGGGTTGTTATATTCCTAGGTGAGATGGATCCATCTTAACATAGGTGATACCTGAGAGGGTTAGAGTCTGCCTTATGAAAGTGATCCTTGGGTGGGTTGAAGGCTCCCTTGGACAAGTGATACCTGTGCGAGTTGGTGGGTGTCTCACAAAAGTGAAACTTTGGAGATTAATATATTAGAAATCCAAACATGTGTGGGAACATTATTTGACATCCATGGGTTTCCTCATGCGATTAGGTAAGGGCCTCACATAATTTTGAGCTTGGGAAGATGACTTCATCATATTACGTTTGGACATGGATTAAGTGGTATTTCATGAAAGTATTTGATGCTTTTGACATTGTAGGAAGTATACTCAATAAAATATCATTAATTACCACATATTTTGGGTCATATAGAACTACCTATGGAGCTTTCATGACCTGATAGATGGACTAGGTAATGAAGAGGTTCAAGTGGTTTCCTACAGATTTTATTTGTGTCCAATAGAAATCCTATGATTCCTATTTTTAAAAAAATTAGGACCCTAGGCGAAGGTTTTAATTTTTGTAGGTCACTTGTGTATTTCCTCAGGAAGTTGTAATGTGTGAGAGGGGTTAGCTACATATGTTGCGCCACACAGGCTGGAACAATGATAGTTTGTTTTGTGAGATACAGTCGAGAAAATGCAGAGATATAAGTGGTGTATTTCACCATTTATTTGTATTCCCTTTTCCACTATAATTGGGTTATTTCCCATTGAATATTTTAAACTATATGATGAAAATGGGTTGTAAAAAGATTCCCTCCTGAGAAATGAATCCAATAATAGGAATAAGATTTTATATTGAGGTAGATAGAGAAATAAGGACGTTGACGGATCCTTCATTCATTGTAATCTATCTGGTACTGAATATTAATGAGTGGGTTTGGAAAAAAATATTTCATATAGATTGTGTAAAGGATAAATTAATAGATGGGTTGTGTAGTCCGGTCATCCTGGCAGGTCACACAGGTTGATCTTGTAGGTTGGTTTTGAAGATACACACATGTGTATAAATAGGGTCACTAGTATTGTAGTCTATCTACATTCTCAACCATTTCAATTGTCTTCATGTTTTCATCATTCTAGTCATTTATGCGCATGATCAACTATTCCACTCATTAAGAAACTTGTGAGAAATAGTTTATATGAGAATCCTATATGGGGAGGTTGGTGAAGGTGACCTTAGTGTGGAATTTGTACAAGTTAACCTCAATGAGCGATCTAAAAGAGGCGATAACCCTAATTTTCTAGTTTGCCTCCCAGTCACATACTTCAAAATCATAAAATTAGACCGTTGATATTTGGTAATTTGTACTAAATGTAAATTCACATCCTTACTTCAATGTTTTCAATGGCTAGTCAGATGGTTTGAGTTTGTAATGAATAAGCTTTTGTACATGTAAAATAGATACTAGACATCATCTAGCTCGACTATTATGAATTTTGTGACTCTACCCATCATACGTTTTCTAGAAAAAAATATGTCTCAGAAAAATATCAAAATAGTGAGAAATTAATTCATTATAACAAAAAATTAGATACATTCTTGTTTGAAATCCAATGAATTACATACTGCATTCTTGGTTCTAGGAGTATAAGAACTTCTCGGTCACCAACATATCATAAAATAGTGTATAATCCACGGAGGGGATTGGAACCTATAACTATATAATGCATCCCAAAAAAGGTAGTCCAGATTTGGAGCATCATACTCTCGAGTCCAAACCCACTGCTACTCATCTCTCTTTAACACTTTTAATATAGAATAGTTAAAAGTTTTTAAATAAGTCTAGGACGTTTTCCTTGAAGAAAGTTTTAGAACAGTGGGGAAGTGAGAGTACTAGGTGTGCCATACCTGTTATGAATTTTATGTTTATCTGAAATCAATTGGTATTTATGAGGATTTCTAGTTATACCAAACATATGCATACAAGATCATCTATATCAACATCGGTTTATTGAGCTGATATTTCCAACAAAAAAAGAATTCTATTTTTATGAGCAATGTACATGGACTCAGTTTATCAGATATCTATGATTTTGTAGGACTTCCAATTATTAGATAGATATATGGCATATTCATACAACCAAAAGTGACATGAGATGATGCTAAAAGAATGCCCACATTGTCTTATTAACTCTTAAAGATATCCTAAGATGTTAGGAAAGAATATCCCAATCCAAGGGGTGATTACCATTATGAGGGATTAATAATAGTTTTACTAGAGCTAAAAGGATAATTTCCTAGATTTAAGTTCAAAATAGGATGTCCCAAATTTGAGAATTGGGGCATCCATATAATTATTTATCCTATGCGGGGCAAGGATGGTTTGATCAATGGGGGGATGTAGTTAAATCTTTCATGCTAAAAAACAGTCTTACTGATTTCGTAGAAATGTGGTTTGGAACATACATTATGTTAGTTCAAAAATAAAATTGTTTTGTGGGGATTGGGATATTCATCATGTATTCCATGTTAGAAAATGTGAAGCACATACGATTGAAAACTCTCATATTGGAAATGATCAACTTGTTCTTATTGCATATGTATGTGGGTATTTCCCCTTTTTTGATTTTATGGACATATCATTTGTTTTGGAGATTTATTGTTGCAAAATTTAGTACATACACATTTTTATTTAATATAATGTTACTGGAGGCTAATTTATGCCATTTTTAGGCAATTTCTGGAATAAGACACCTCTCTTGGAAGTACAGTGAATCCTTGATGATTATGAATATACTGATAAAATTCAACTTCCTTTCATATGGGGATCTAACCAATAACATGTTCACCAAAAATGGACCACCTAAGGATGATATGATTTGAGATAGTATATCCCTCATGGATATTTTGATGCAAACCTAGATTGATGAAAATGTTATTTGTGAATCATATTCTCTAGAAATATTTTTACTCCAATTTATGTGTCTAGATTAGCTAATTATATCCAATATTAGTCAAATACGATTAAATAAGAACCCAATGCTGGAATGATAGATTTTTTATCCTCATGTGTTTGTTGTTATCTCAAGAAATAATCAATCTTCCTCCATTGGCTGAGATCATTAGTTTGTCTTCTAGGGGTTTTGATGCACGGATCTCATTTCACTCTCAAGGGGAATTGACAATGCTCCCCCCTGGTTTGATGATTTGAATATTTCAGGATGGGGTATGATTTTAGGAAGGTTCCTCCATATGATGACGTATGTGGAGATCAAGAACCCTCAAAATGAGCATGGAAATGGTCCAAGAGCATTCCAGAGTTGAAGAGACCGAATATATCAACCCTAGGTTGTGTGGTCGTCACCATTGAGACGAAAATCATTCTTGGGGTTCCCAACTCCCCTCTAAATAATTGATCTTGGGAAACCATGAAATTAAGGGATGTGGGTTCTACTTCACAGTCCAATGGGTTGAACGTAAATAAAGTGCGGCCTATGGATGTTTTTTCTGGAAAGATAATTGTGCTTATGGAAAATATTTATGGGTATTTTTTCAATATAGAATATAGATGCGACTACATAGAGATATGAAATCAACTTAAATCCTCCATTTCAAAGAAAATCCAACTTAGTTGGTGAAGTATATACATGATTTGGATTTTTTCATATATGCCATTGTCAATTGGATTCCTTCTAAGAAGCGAGTGAATGAAATAATGGACTAAGGTTATACTGAAGGGGTAGTTGAGAAATTGACTGATGAATGGGAAAATTAAATCAATATTTGTAATTTATATTTCCTTTTTTCTATTCATTCCATTATTACCCATTTTTTCAAGGGACTATTTCTATATAAGTATATAACCATAATTTTTATTGGGCAGAGGAAGAGGAACTAGGGGTGGAGTTACAAAAATATAGGATGATGGGAACCCATATCATGGTAATGGAATACTACTCAAAGTTAAGGGAGTTGTCTTCAGGATAACGTCTTATAGCGGAGGAGGTGGGGGGGGGGGATGACCTATGTGACTCATTCTGTGTTGGTATTCAAAGAATATTGTGTTATACTTTCTAAAAAACACTATAGTAATCAAAGAGTGTAAAGGCATTGAACAAGTTCCTTGCTAGACATGGTGAGTTTTTACAAAATCATTTTTCTTAATTGAAATAGAATATGAATCTTATCCTTTTTTAGATTTCATAAGAATCTTCCCTCTCTTCTCTAATGGTTCTTGTAGCTGACCCTCTGTGAAATAAGGATGTCACTCCCGATGGGGTGCCGATCATTGTCGGCGACTCAGTACCCTTGATGGGAAAAGTGTCTTTGGACAAGTCCACTTCTTATCACCCCAATAAATGCGGATAGAATAATACTAGAAATAACATATGTGCATTATAAGGTGTTATATATAAATGAATTAATGTTATTCCTTATCCATTATCATTTGTACTAGATATATTATATAATAACTAAAAAACCACCACAAGACCTGTCACCATCCAATAAGGGGTTGACAGGGATCTTGGACAGTCTGAGGATGGTGTGGTGTTATTCATTATTAATTGGGACCCTGAATGGATTTTCCTATTAAAAATATATCAGATGATACTGATGATGGTGTGAATTTGGGTCATCATCCAAGTGTCTCAGAAAACCCTAATGGTGAGGATTCTGTGAGGCATGGAGAATAATATTATGAAATGATTAACTAATTTTTTAAAGATATTTATATTATTATCTCTATGGAGGATGTTGAGCTCTTTAAAAATTAATAATACATATAAGAGTTTCCCCTTCAATTTTTCTACACACATATGACCTTATTATGTCTAATAAATTAAATAAAAGGTCTTGAATTATGTATATTTTTATAGAAATAATTTACAATGTGATCAAGAACTATGGTATCTGGGTCCACCCTTCTCTTGTTATGGATGGAGCACATACAATTTCATTCATGGACCCAAGAAGACTCATGAAGTTGTTTAGGATATCCATGATTAAACTGCTAAGGTTGTCGATATTGGGTGGAATCTATCAAAGCAACCAATCCATCAATTTGTGATTGTTATCTAATACTTTGATCCCATTATTTCCTTTATCTTCACTATCTAAAAATATAGATGAATAATATCATTCATCTTTTAGTTTCTCTAGTCATATGTGGTCGAAACTAAAGGGAAGCCTCTATCCCAACTCAAATAATGGTAAACTGAAAGGATGAAGTTCATCTAGGTAAGAAAATAGAAGTCACACCCATAAGTGATTTAATTCCAAATTACACCTCTTCCCCTGAGATCAACACCATGGAAAGCTAGAATGTTCATGATTCAATCCTGGCATGTTAGTAGTTCATTTTGTAGGACATCTAGTAGTTATTCACAAGGAAACATATGGTGGATATAACTTTATAAAACTATCATATCTATAGTTTATTAATCATGTTACCGTATGGTGGATTCAATTTCCAACTGGTTCAATTTACTATGAAGGATATATTTCACTAGTAGGAATAAGAGAATGAGTTACTATATCCCATTTTCCAAAATGAATTCTAAAAACTGATTATCGCTAATCTACAATATCCTTGGAAGATCTCAATCATGATAAGAAGTTTGAGGAGTCAAAAAATAGGTGGTATAGAAGTCTCTTAAAATGTTATTTCTCCAAAAAGATATATCTTACACTAGTGGGGAGATGAAAAAACTTCACAATTAAATAGAAAAGGACTAGGATAAGGTAAATAATTCTATTGTGGTTATATGGGATGAGATTCACCTGATGAGGATTCTTAGACATAACATTGAGCTAGTATTTGATAGTTTTTTATATGTGTTGAGAGAATCTCTAGAAATTAAAAAGTTATGTTGATTGCCTTTGTAATGTTCTAAAGAGAGAACCTATCATATGGATGCTCCTTGAAATATTTCTACATGAATGAAAAGAACATTATTATGAATAATAACAACATTTTTCCTGGTTGTCCCTATAACTACAATAAAAATTGATGTTGTCTATTTGAACTAAAAGACCTTTTGTCAGCATTTTATAATTACAATGATTGGGCCATGAAGATTCTCTATGTTTTTCAATGTTTTTAGGACCCTTCAAGCTTAGTCCGACTGTTTCCTAGGACAATTAATTATCCCTAAAACATTAATTTTTTGTATCATAATTGGAATTTTTTCCGTAATTCTGATACGGAGATGAAATAGAATGTGAGACCTATATTTTTATTGGAAAACCATTATTGTGATTATATATAAAATATTTCATTTATTTAAGAATTCAGTTTTTACAACTATTTAGATCATGTGATGTGCATGTGTAGTGGTCTAAAACTGGACTCTATCCCATGGTGTCCTTTATGGGTTTTCATTCTCGCAAACTATTTTTAAAGAATAGTTAATTTCAAGGAATTTTTTTTTCATAAATTATTTGGGATTTGATGAGTACGCAGTTTCTGATAGTGCCAGATTCGGAGGCCTGGTGTGCCCGGAAACAATTTCTGAAGTATATCTCAGGTACGTTCAGTGAACGAATGAGGAGGTTTTTCTAAATTTTGAACCAGTTCTCGGAATCGAAATCTATGGGTACCGATAAGACCGCAACGTCGGTTTTTTCTTAAGAAGACCTTTTCTAGAGTCACGTTTTCTCAGGAGGTGTTGTTAAATAAATAGATTAATTGAAGAGTGATATAAAATATGTGTAATAATTTTATTTCTACTCTATGTAATTACAACTTACGTGTGGATGTTGGGGTGGGACCCACTACACCATAACTCCACTTGATAGGATATTAGTGAGGTGGGGCCCACACAATCCCTACCCCTTCAATTTCCCTAAATCCTCTAAACCTTCCCTCTTAAATTATGTGACTCCCTCTCACATTAATGTTGCCAACATAGCACACCATTAATTTTGAAAACTCAAAATTAATTAGGTGAATTCATATTTTTACATTTTGAATTGTTGGCATAAGTAAATAAAATAAGGCAAAGCCTTATTTTAGTTTTGTTTGGATTTTACTGTGCGAAGAAAAGGAGAGAGCCCTCGTGTTGTTCCTTTGAAGAGCATCAACCTTCTATGAAAAACAACACTCTTCCTCGAAGAATACCGACACCGTAAGAAGAGATCAACGTGTCGTTCCTTCTCCTCTCCGTAGCTGGTGTGAGATGTCATTTCCTCCTCGGACATCCTCCATTGACGTATATGGAGACACACCCTGCGATGCCATTTTCTGCGATGCTAGCTTCCGTGAACTACTTTGAGGTAGGGGTTGTTTCATCATTCAAGGATTATTATTTTGACATTCTTCGTTATTTCTTGGATGCTTGTTATCAATATAAAGGGAGGAGGTCAGACAGCACGAACACGACCGACCCTCCTCCCCCCTTTGTTGTTGGTATTTGTTGTGGTTTGGATCGGGGGCAACGCGGTGCCGTCGCACGACGCTGGAATGAGAGAACCGCAGCCGGAGCGGGCTGCGGCGAAGGAGCGTGGCGCCGTCACGCCGCGCCAGTGAAGCCAAAGGTGGCTGCAGACAACTGTGAACCGCGGTGGAGGGGCTGCAGCCTAAGGCCGCGACAGTGCATAGGAGCCGGCCGGACTCATCCGGCCGCCAGCGCGTCAGAAGGCTGGACCTACGGGGGGTCCCGGAGCAGCTCACCGGCCGACCAACAGGGCCGGCCGTTTCCGAGAACCCGGGGGGCTTAACCCCTAGTTTATTTAGGGAAGACCCCACCAAAAATGGGGGTCCACCATTTCAAAATGAGGAAGGCAGCACCTCCCCCCTCTGCATTCAGCTCGACCTAAAGCCGAGCTGTGGCCCACACTGGGCCGGACAGCCCGCGCTAGGCTGGACTCCCACGCCGGGTCGGGCCGCCCGCGCTGGGCCGAGCCGCCGTGCTGGGCCGGCCCGCACAAGCCGGGTTGGGCCGTGCCCTAACAAGCCAGACCCGGACCCGGGTCTGGTCGACCTGGTTTGGGCCGACCCATGGGGTATTGGGCCGGGTCGGATCGGGCCCCAACCCCCTATTTTCGGACAGATCCGTTCAAACGCCCATAACACTAGCCACAAACCTCCGATCGATGCACCGTCAGCTTCATAGTAAAACTTGGATCGAGTCGATCGTTTCGGTATATTACAATCAAGGTTTCAAAGAACTTTTTTTATGGCCAGGTTGGTTCGAAGACGATACCAACCGGGACCTCAGAGCGGAAACACTTATAACTTGAGCTCCGGACGTCCGATTGATGTGTCGTCGACTTTGTTGGTTTTCTCTTAGTGAGAAGGTTCTTTTAGCTTACTAAACATGATTTTTGGACACAGTTGGAGTACGGTCGGGTTGGTTTTGACTTAAAAAGAAACCGGGCCCCTGGAACAAAAAAATCCAATAACTCTCAGACCGGGCGTCCGATTGACGCGATGTCTGTCGCGTCGAGTTCCTTTCGACGAGGCGGAACTTTGTGATACATCAACTCTGGACTTCATGATAGTTGATGTATCAACCCATTGGGTCATGGATCGGACCCTCCCGGAATCGAGATTGCTGTGTGCGGGAACCCTAGAACTTGTTGTGACTACGACTACGATGACGACTGTACTTGAATCCTACGTGGGTTCGGCAGCGATGACAACTGTACTTGGATCCTCTGTGGGTTCGGCAGTGATGATGACCGTACTGGAATCCTCCATGGGTTCGACAATGATGACTACTGTTCCTGTATCCTATGTGGGTCCGGAAGTATTTGACTCTGTACTTGTATCCTATGTGGGTCCGGCAGAGTAGCTGGTCTTGTTTCTTTTGTGGTTCCGACATCTTAGCTAGTCTTGTATCCTTTGTGTGTCTGACAGCTTAGATGAATCAGTGGCTACATCTGATCATCTCTATTGCTTTACGAAGAGTATACCTATGTGAGCTGGGTCTTAACTTACAATCATTATCCTTGATATGATTTTTGTGCTTTCCTGTGTGGATTGGGTTGTGAATTACTATGTTAAATGGGTTATGTTTTCCTGAGTAGACTGGGTTATACTTGGGCTCGTGTGCTAGAGACAAGCTGGAACTGATGACTTAGGTATATGTATGGGCATATACCAAATTAGAGTTGGTTTTTACTTCTTTATTGTATCTTTCCTTTTTGGTTTATCCTTCATGGATTCTGGGAGACCTTCGGGGGTCTCGGGGTCCCTAGTGAGTAGTGTATACTCACCGCTGCACGAGATATGCCCGCACTAAGTTGTGTTGGATGCAGACGATTGACAACGCTGATCGAGGTGGGAGCACATGGATCTGGATAGTACCAGGAGGTGGATCTCTGGACGAGACTTACATGGAGAAGACGACTAGAGCTGAGGAGCAGAGGAGACTATTTGTACCCACCCTTCTGGTGGGATTTCCAGAGGACGACTCAGAGTTACGGCTTTACTTTTCTACTGTTGTACTTTCTATTCAATTGTACTTTACTTTCATTTGGGTTTTTATTCTAGCCCATTTAATTTCTAGCACATACTTTTGTACTGATATTTCTTAGTGTTTACTCAGCTTGCGTACTCAGTGGTGATTGTTTACTTTATAAAGGCAATGCCTTCCCTTTATATCGAGATTTACGCCTTTGGTGCTAGTCGCCAGCCCCTGGCCTATTGAGGGAGGGCATGGGGTAGTCACGACATGGGCCCCGAGGACATGTCATGAAAAATTGGTTTCAGAGGAGTTCAGTTCTACCGCAGAACTCAGGATTATGATCTTTCTTCTATTTGAAGTAATAGTGTTAATGGTATTGAGTGTGGTTATCAGTCCAGTGAGTACAGTGTGGGTGAAGCGGCTGACGTATCCATACACTCTGATCCTGAATTCTGATTTCCATCTCAATGCACTAAAACATTGATTGCATGTGCATTTCAAAATTTTTCTTTGTGATTACTTTGTGACAGCTCACCTAGTATACTGTACTGACCATGGCACACCTTTTTTTAGGATGGCCCCACGATGGCTGCCAGCTAGGGTTCCAAGCTTTGTAAGAGATGACAGCCCACCGAGAGACAAGGCCTCGGTGCAGAGCCCCTTTATAGCGGTGGCATCGGTGGTACCTCTACCCGTCGAGCCACCGATGCCACCAGCCTCTGTATATGAGAGTGCACATCACCTTAGTGCACTGCACGAGTTTCAGCATCATAGACCGCCCATGTTCTATGGGGAGATGGACCCTTAGGTAGATGAGGATTGGCTGGCGGCTGTTGTTCGAGTTTTCATTTTAGTAGGGACACCAGCTGACCTCATGGTGATCCTTACTGCGAGTCTCCAGCATGCAGCAGCAGTCAGATGGTAGATCCTGATGCTCCAGGTGCACGACGAGGCATCTCTATTTTGGATGGACTTAGAGAGCCTCTTCCGCTCCTTTTTTTCCAGCCACCCTCCGTGCGGTGCACATCCATGAGATACTACAGCTACGGTAGGGCAGGATGATTGTAGCCCTGTACTCGGTGAGATTTACTGATCTATCGCGCTACTCCACAGACATGGTACATTAACCATTCTTCCAGGGCCGGACCTTTGAGAAGGGACTGAGGCATGAGATCAGGGCTTCGATGGTCTCCCTTAGCATTCCAACACATGAAGGAGTACTAGAGCGATCCCTTTTTGTAGAGATATTTCTTACTGAGCTTACACCGGCAGCGAGACCTACCGCAGGGCGACACGTAGCGGAGTCTTCTGCAGATGGCAGTCAACGGATGTCACTGGGGTCCAAGCAGACCAGACCATCAGGCGGAAGACCTCAGGATACTGGCTTAGAGGTGCGGAGCACATGGCTTAGAGCCAGCCTTACGAGGAACAGATAGTGGTGTGTATGCGGCGGACATGGCCACATGTCTCGTGACCGCCCGACCCGCCGTCTAGAGGAGCAGTAGACGGTTGAGGGACCACCCAGGCGGAGGCAGGGGTTCGACCGTGGTGGTCCGAAGGGAGCAGACCGACAAGGTAGAGGAGTTGGCTGAGCGGTAGGTGGTGGGCGTCGTTTTGAGGCTCTACCACCACCACCACCAGGAGGTCCACCCCGACTACAGGGAACTGGCGGACAGAGACATGCACAGCTCCAGGCAATGGAGGCATATGACCACGGTGCACCAAAGATGATTCGAGGTACTATATGTGTCTACTCCACCCTTACTGCAGTTCTTATAGACACATAAGTGAGTAATTCTTTCATTACTTCTGCCCTTGTTCGGAGCTCGGAGATTCCGACAGAGCCATTGGTTCTATCCTTACGGCTAGAGACTCCTACGGGAGCAGACTCGACGACTACGCACTGGTGCCGGCAATGTGAGATTACTCTAGGAGGCGAGAGCTTCAGGTGGGATCTTCTTGTAGTGGCGTTGAGGCCTTACTACGTCATCTTGGGCATGGATTGGTTATATACAGTCCATCCTCAGATCGACTATATTAGGCACAAGGTGTGGTGTGTCTGCACTGATGGGAGCAGGTTCACCTTCACCGGAGAGAAGGGATCCTTTGTAGCACGGGATGGACTCACACAGAGGAGAGGACAACCGATCACTCATCAGTTGGCTAGCCTCATCCTAGGAGCAGTGGACGTGCGAAGTCCGTGTTTTCTTGTAGTGGTGGATTAGTATACACACGTCTTTTCTGATGACATTCCACGACTACCTCCTCGTAGAGAGGTAGACTTCTATATTGACCTGTATGTCGGGATAGCCCCGAAATCTACTCTTGCATATCGGATGGATCCCGCTGAGCTTCAAGAGCTGCAGGTACAGCTGGAGGACTTGCAGCGCATGGTATTCATTCGACCCAGTGTTTCATCCTGGGCTTCCCCGATTTTGTTCGCCAAGAAGGCGGACATGAGCTTGCGACTATGTGTCGATTACCGTCACCTGAATCAGGTGACCGTGAAAAACAAGTATCCACTTTCTAGGATTGACGACCTCTTCGATCTGCTAAATGGATCCCGATGGTTCTCGAAGATAGACCCCAGGTCATGCTATCATCAGCTCAGAGTTCGAGATGGGGATGTGCAGAAGACGTCCTTCAGGTGTCAGTATGGACATAATCAGTTCTTGGTTATGACTTTCGGTGTAACCAACACTCCAAAAATGTTCATGAGTCTCATGAACATGATCTTCCATCCTTACCTCGATTGATTCTTCGTAGTATTCATCGTCGATATATTTATTTACTCAACTATTGAGGAGGAGAACGCCTACCACTTGCGGGTTGTATTGGATACACTCTGAGAGCACTGGATTTATGGTAAGCTCTCAAAGTGTCTGTTATGTATTCTAAAATTCCAATTCTTATGGCACATCATCTATGAGGTGGGAGTTGTGGTGGATCCTGCGATGATCGAGGCAGTGCTAGCTTGGGAGCCACCCAGGAGCATGACGGAGGTGCGGAGTTTCCTAGGTCTGGCTGGGTACTATCGGGGATTTGTGCCTGACTTCTCCAAAGTTACAGCACCGCTTTCAGCTTTGAAGAAGAAGGGGAAACCCTTCGTGTTGTCAGAAAGATGTCAGTAGAGCTTCCATGAGCTGAGACAGAGATTGACCAGTGCACCCATCTTGAGGATAATGGAGGAGGGAGTAGGGTATGTAGTCTACTACGATGCATCAGGGACCGGACTCGGGTGTGTCCTGATATAGGTGCGGGCATTGATCGCCTATGGATCACGACAGTTGAGGAAGCATGAGAAGAACTATGCTACACATGAAATGGAGTTAGCAGCATTGGTCTTCAATCTGAAGATGTGGCGACACTATCTGATTGGCGAGCGCTTTACAGTCTACTCTGACCACTAGAGAATCAGGTACATCTTCTCGCAGAAGGACCTGGACCTGAGACAGCAACGATGGATTGAGTTCCTCCAGGACTATGACTTTTAGATAGTCTATACTCCTGGGAAGGGAAACGTAGTAGCCAATGCTCTCAGCAGGAGGACGGGCATTCAGATATATGGAGAGGCGACCGAGAAGCTAACCATGTTGCAGATATCCTTCGTGGATAGAGTTGGGTCAGCCTTTTACAGTTGCCCACAGTCACACCACCACTTCCTCAGCGGGTCAGAGAGGCAAAGCGTGGGGACGATAACTGTGAGATGCGATGTGCACAAATATCCTTCGGACATGCACCTTATGGATTCTCTTTAGGAGGGGAGCACATCGTTCTTTTCAGAGGACGTACCATGGTACCAGCTACTTTACAGGAGGAGGTGCTGAGAGAGTTTCGCACTTACCCATTAGAGGAACATCCAGGAGTGGCGAAGATGTACCAGGATCTCAGAAGACAACACTGGTGGCCAGGTATGAAGATGGATGTGGCAGAGTTTGTTTCACGATGCCTCACATGCCAGCTGGTGAAGGCGGAGCACCAGGTACCAGCAGGCTTGGTACAACCCTTGGAGGCCCCGGAGTAGAAGTGGGATGGGATATCTATGTATTTTGTGATTGGGCTTCTACGTACATACAGAGGACATGACACCATTTGGGTGATCGTCGATCGACTCAGCATGTTGGCCCACTTCTTACCCATCAGAGAGCAGGGCTCAGTGGAGAGCTTGGGATGCCTCTATGTTCAAGAGATCGTATGGATTCATGGTGTGTCGTCATCAATCATCTCTGATAGAGATTCTCTCTTTACTTCCCGACTTTGGAAGGGGTTGAATGAGGCATTCGGGATCCAGTTATGATTGAGCACTGCCTTTCACCCTCAGAAGGAGGGCCAGATAGAGAGGACCATTCAGACTCTCGAGGACATGCTCCATGCATTTGTTCTCGACTTTGGTCATAGTTGGGAGGATCACCTACCTTTGGTGGAGTTTGCCTACAACAAAAGCTACCACACCACCATCGGGATGTCACCATACTAGGCATTGTACGACCGACCTTGCAGATCACCTCTGTGCTGGACAGACCCTGGGGAGTCAGCACTTATAGGACCAGAGATGGTCCAGGCCACGACAGAGAAGGTGCAGGTCATCCAGGAGTGGATGAGGACAGCTCAAAGCTGACATATGTCTTATAATGATAGGAGCCGGAGACCACTAGAGTTTGAGGATGGCGACCACGTTTTCTTACGGGTCTCACCTCGGCGTGGATTACAGAGATTTGGCCAGGGCGACATGTTATGTCCATGATTCATCAGACCATTCCAGGTTCTCAGCAGGATAGGTGAGGTGGCTTATCGCCTAGCTCTTCCACCTTAGTTTCATCGGATACATGACATCTTCCACATATCTCAACTGAGGAGATACGTGCATGACCCGACACATATTATCGACCATGGGGTGCTGGACATCGATGACGGGGTGACTTTTGCGGAGGTCCCGGTGGAGATTGAGGATCGACAGGAGCGGTGTAACATCCCAAGTAAATAAAGAATATGACATTTTCAAATTTATCCATATTTGTTAATAAAATATTAACATAACTCTAAAGGGGACTCTATGCTCGATGGAGTACCCAATACGTAACAAGGAGTTTCTTAGGAATCTTACGTTGCACTCTAATAATAATATAATATTATTTTAAATGGTAGTTAACGACTAGCCATTGTAATGGTGGAGAAGAAAAGAACTAACTACAAAATGATTATATATGTTTGTCAAATATTTTTACTTTTTACAATAAATGTTAGAGGATTACAAATGAGAATGAATCCAATTTTAAGCGTAAACATTCTAATATTCTTTAAAAGTTCGATTAACCACCTTTTGACGACGAACCTCTTTTAAATCCACTTTTTGAAAATTTTATGTGTTATATTTGACAAAATAAAATTCTTCTTTAGAATCGGGACATCAAAATTTACTTTGTGTAAATTTTTGATATTTTTCGATAATGTTCATTTTTTAATGAATAGTGAAAAATGTTGTATTTTAATTCAAAACATCTTTTTAATCTAATTTATTTATATGATTATATTATCTTTTGAATTAGTTTCAAATTGAAATTAGAATATATTTTTACCATTTAATCCAATAGTGGTCATTGGAATTAATTTCATCTTGAAATTGGATTTAAACTAGTGTCAATCTTTTGATACTTATTGTTTCATAAAAACAAGCTATTTGCTCTGACAGCGGGAATTAATTATTAAATTAATTAATGCAACTTATATGTTTTGAATTTTTTTTAAATAGAATTCATTTTTTATTTTAGAATATCAAATATATCTTAGTGTGAAGTTTTGGTATTTTTCTGAAAAACAGCAATTTTTTATGAATAGTGAAACCACTAAGTGGTACTTATAAAAACTGATTTTCTGTTTAAATGAAATTTTACCACCTCTGTGTTTTGAATTTCAAAAATCCGACATACATTTTTGTCATTAAAAGTAAAATGTGGTTCAATGGGATTAAAATAATTTTTTTGGGGAATAGTAACTTTTAAGTTTATTAATCGCGATTAGAGGTAATTAGTGTAAATTAAGGTAAAAATAATGTTTTAATAATATAAAATGACCTAGACACATTTCTTACCCTCATTGGATGTGTCATGGACGACCACTACAATCCACGGGTCAACTTGGGGACCCCATGGAGCCAGTTTGGTTAGAAAATGACATTAATAACTTTTTATTTAATGTTAAAATTAAAATGTCACAAACATGTGTTGTTTTACTAAATAAATTTTCATATGGGGATATACAAGTCATATTTTCACTATAAATATTAATTAGAAATATAAACATATTTCCTACAACATGATATTTTTTTTATAATTTTTAGACACTAAATAAATTAAATTATTTATGACACCATGATGATGCAGTGATTACCTCATTATTTAACAATTTAAATAAAATGAAAAGATAATGAAACATATAAGACCTACACTTGTCACAAATCTATTGGATGAGTATATTTCGAACCGTTATCACCTTATCCAAGAATTATATCAATGTGTGACCTTTAAAATCCGAAAATCATTTTATAATAAAGTAATCTTTTATAACTTTCCAAGAGTGCCCCTCCTCTCCTCTTATAAAAGGCCCCCACCTCTACCACCTTATACACACCTCTAAATCCTTTGGCTCGGACAACCCCTACCCTTTTCATCTCTCCACATCCCTCTCTTCATAATTTAAGCCTCAATTTGGGCAGAATCCTTTCCAAGGAAGCCTTCGAGCTCAAATCAATTAGAGTTACCCGATTTAAAGGTAGTGTCCTCTCTTGTGTTCTTATGTTTTATTTTACTTATCCAACCCTATAAAATCTT
This sequence comes from Viscum album, assembly GCA_963277665.1. Lineage (NCBI taxonomy): Eukaryota > Viridiplantae > Streptophyta > Magnoliopsida > Santalales > Viscaceae > Viscum > Viscum album. Next base: position 1,425,404,256 of record OY728148.1, on the reverse strand, counting down.
TTTATTCCTTTATTTTGTAACAAAACTAGTATATTAAATATACTAGGATGTTGTTATGTTAAGGATTCGAGCTACACTTACACACACCTTCGTCTAATGGTTAATGAACATACTGTTTCTGTGGATGGTGAATTTCTGCCTCACGAAACGATGATTGTTCAATCTTCTCTTAACACCATTCATGGTGGCCATTATTATGTCACTATATTTTATATATTTTATATATGGTATTTATGTTTTCAATATTATTCTTAATTTTATATTTAAAACATGTCGTTATGCTTTTCATGTTGTGAAAATGCAATAATTTCATACGAGGAAGTGTGGACTATTGCCACCTCAAGGGATGTGACTCGTTAATTCAATAAATGGAATGTATAAATAATGAAATTAATGAAAATATGCAACCTATATAACATATATATTATACTGGAATTATAATATATGTCTCTCTCAATTATTTTTAATTACATTAATATGAAAAAGAAATGAATGTAGAGTTCATGCGTACGTACGGACTACCGTCTCAATGAACGATGCATTTCATTTCTTTTTATTCCCAAATGTTTTGGAGTAGTATAAAATGAATATGTACTGGATATATATGATATTTAAATCATTAATTCTACTCTAAAGTTGATTTACTTATAACTACATGGACAATCATTTTCACACAAGTTCATTTTTGACTCATGTACCAAACAACGAAAAAAACGTCTGATATGAACTCACATTATTAACCAATTATTATAAAATTATAACATGTGATATGAAATGAATAATAATATTTAAAAGTGGTCCTTAATAAATTATAAATTTACCAAAGTTTATTATTCAGGAATATAAATAAATGAACAAGATAAGTCGTACTTGAGGTAAGGGATCCTACTCCTCTCTTTCTTTTTAAGTACACTCTTTTATGTCATTCCTTTTAAGCTCATCTTTCTTATGATTGGGATGTTCTTTTATATTACTCCTACTATAATTTTTATGTTCATATGACGAGAGACCCTATTTTCTCTCATAAATCCATTTTGGATGAGTTGAGTGGCGGCGTTAGGCTGCTGAATTTTCGTAAGAGATCCAACCTCTCTCTATATTTTTAAGTACTCTCTTTTATGTCATTTCTTTTAAGATCATCCTTCTTATGTTTGGGGATGTTATTTTATATTCCTCATACTGTAATTTTATGTTCATATTATGAGAGACCATATTTGATCTCATAAATCTATTTTAGGTAGTTTTAAGTGGCGCCGTTAGGCTACCGAGTTTTCGTAAGGGATTTTTCATCTCACTTTTATTCCCGTGACATTTATGCTACATTTTCCACTATTTCCTTTTATTGGTGTATGTACTACCCATTATTATACTATTTGTGTAATATAATTTCATTTATGGGTATTTACATATTCATTGTATGACCCTTCTTCAATGGGGTGTACGTTTCGAAAGTTACCCATGTCTGTAAGGGAACCTTTCACCCTTCTCTTTTTAAAAGACAAATTTTGTTATGTCTTTTAATTTACATCTTATTATGATGGTATATGTTCTTATATATCTATATTGATGAAAGGTTTATTTCCATGTGATGATATACCATTCACTCACTCATCGACTAATTTTCTGAATTTTGACGTAATGCCGTTAGGCTGTCGAATTTTTACAAGGGAACGTCTTAACCCAATTTCGATTTCTTTGGGTTCAACTTGTACTTCTTGGAAATGACATCCAATGAATATGTGTGAATGACCTATGATTGTTTCAAACCTAATATCCACTTATATTGTGTGTATTTATATTTCTCACACATAATTATGTGATTGATTTATCCTTAATTTAATGATACCATCTTTATAATGGATTTCATCTCAATTTACATTTCCATTGAGACTTCATTGTTGTTACGCACCAATTCACTCTTATATGGCGTGTATACTGTCATTTGACATATTATATCATTAATCCCTTTATTCTCATGATATTATAAAGTTCGGATTAAATTTTATTCCGCAATTATTTGTATTCAAGAGTCTCTCATATTGTTAAAAACTCTTTAACAAAAATATCATTTTAAATGTTTTAAAGAATTATTATTCTAAATCTTTAACTTTAATGTCTATGTTTTCAAAATGGTTTTCAGTATTTATTTATATGGTCATTAATGTTTTAAAATTATAATTCCATTAAAAGCTTCAAAGTGGTATGGGACACTTTGATTCAAAAATCACTTTTAAATGGTTTTTGAAAATGGATTGATTAATTCAATATCCTTGAATTACTTATTGTGATTTCAAATGAAATTTTGTTTTTAAAATGTTTATATTTTCAATATTTTATGTGTAATTATGGTACTTGGACATTTTACGGGTGGTTACGTGATAAACCGTATCACGGGTGGTGCCATGAATACCAGGACGGGTGGTTACGTTATAACCTCCAATGCATTGGGTATGGAAGTCGTCCGTATGGCTATTCCATTAAGTGATATGTGTGGAAGTCGACCGTATGGTTATTCTACATAAGTATGTTTATGTCCCAAGTTACCTATATATGTTATGTGATCTTTATATGGGTTTTTTGGTAATCTTTTGGTTACAAATGGGTAAGTATTGATCTTTTATTTCCGTGAAGGGTTTTTACTACTTAATAAAGGTGAAAAGTATTACTTTGATAAAGTATACATGGTTTACTTGTTGTTTTGAAAAAATAACAGTTTTCATTCATTGTGTATCCCTTATTGAGTTTTTTATTCTCATCCCAAGTTTTTGAAATGTTTTTCACAGGACTTAAACTGGAATAGGGTCAAGGATGGGATCAAGGAAAAGTCATGCTATCTAAAACATGGAACTAGACATGTTTCTTTTTTAAGAGTTTTTATTTTATGGAAACATAGCAGAAGTGTCTACTTTTTAATCTTGGGAGATGTAATAGTTATGTTCTAATTCTCTAAAACTCTAAACCAGAAAAGATCCTCAATGTGAATTATTCATTTAATTCAATATTATGTAAGGTTTAAGGTCAGGGCCTTATAGTTGGTATCAGCGGCCGGTTTAGATAACTTTAGAGGTTAGGGTATTCTTTAAGCATAAGTGACATTACCATAATGGATAGGATTTCAGAAAGAGTCATAGTTTTTAGGTAAATTGAATGAGTAAGTATATCTTAGTGTTTATCTTCCTCATTAGTAAATGATGATTTTGTTGATATACTCACACTGACATTTTTGGTTTTAGTAAATGGATGGATCTAGCAGGCACCAAAGTGAAAATGGGTTTGAAGGAAACTGTGGTGGTTCTCTGATTAAGATACTGGATGAAATGGGGGATTCAATGAGAAATCTCATTGTTATTCTAAACCAACTATCAGGAGTCATGATCAACCACTTGAACCTTGGCGAGTTGTCTAATTCATCATGTACGAGAGAAGCAAATCGACGTGGAAGTTCAGGTAATAATTATAAGTGTAACCATTAGGGTTTATATGATCCTTACTTTTTAGGTAATTATGGGTTACTCTATGATATGATGGAAAATGAAAGGCATGAGATAAACTTGAGGTTAAAATATGTTATGGTTACTTTTGATGATTTTATCTCTTTTTGGGGAATGATTTGAGAATTATATAGTTTGGAAAAAAGACAACACACAGACCATGTGACAACCTGTCGTGTCGGACAAAGCTGCGGGAATCAAACCCACAACCAAAGTACGACTGGTATTTATCGCCTACCACTGGACCACGTGAATTCCCTGGTTAGTTTGACTTATTATTTTTAGTAAGATGATTTTAGGAATCAAGTGTAATTTTATTTGGGGTTATCTATGGAAATGATTAACCTATCATCGAGGATATGTGATTAGGTTAATTAGTTTTCAATATGAGAATTTAAGAGCAACTCATGTTATTTGGAAATAAAAGTTAATTTGTACCTTGTAAGACTATGTGATTAAATCCTTCAAATATTTGGGTTTCAATCATAGTTTGGTTTACTTTGAAGAATTTTATGGACAATTGTTTATCGAAAGGTATTCGTTGAACTTTGGGTTTTGTTGGACAAATTTTGGAGATTAAGAATATATTTTCTTTTTATAAAGGATGATCCTTTTGTGGAATATCCAATCTTATACTAACCTTTTTGGTTTTTGGTTTTGGATTTTGTCTAAAGAAATGGGACATATATAGTTCTCTTTTGTGGATCATATGATTCTAAAAAAGTTGATTATAGCTCTCTTAATGTAAAAAAGTCTTCCTAAATACTCATAATTTGGGGAAAGTATGAGTTTGTGTAAGAAATAAATAAAAAGTTGAAAGTCAACATGACAAGTAAGTATGTTTCCTTAAGATCAAAAATAAATTTTTCAAAGAAAATTAACTTAAAACAAAAATGTTTTTATTAACTTTTCGTATTGGGGAATCGAATACCATTTAACCCACCACAAGTTTGTGATTTTATTGTGTTTAACTTTCTCCAAGTCATGTTTACTATCACTCTCCATTAGACCATGACCCTTTTTTTCCACCATGTCCATATTTTCATACTTGGAATCCTAGTATGGGTTAACTACGGTGACCTTTGTACTTCTCTTTCTTTATTTTAATGTGATAGTTTTACTGACTCTTGTTTTGATGTGAGATTTTCAATGATGTTTCCAAGCCCGATTTTAAAATTGCGAGGATGAAATTTCCAAAAGGGGGGAAGGATGTAACACACCTGGTAAATAAAGAATATGAAATTTTAACATTTATCCATATTTGTGAATAGAATATTAATATATCTTTAAAGGGGACGCCATGCTTGATGGCGTACCCAATACACAACAACAAGTTTCTTGGGAATCTTACGTTGCACTCTAATAATAAAATAATATTATTTTATATGGTAGTTAACGACTAGCCGTTGTAATGTCGGGAATGAAGAGAACTAACTACAAAATGATTATATATTTTTGTCAAATATTTTTACTTTTTACAATAAATTTTAGAGGATTGAAAATAAGAATGAATCCAATTTTAAGTGTAAACATTCTAATATTCTTTAAAAGTTCGATTAATGACCTTTTGATGACGAACCTCTTTTAAATAAACTTTTTTACAATTTTTATGTGTTATATTTGAAAAAATAAAAATTCTTCTTTAGAGTCGGGACATCAAAATTTACTTTGTGTAATTGTTTGGTATTTTTCAGATAAAGTTCATTTTTTAATGAATAGTGAAAAATGATGTATTTTAATTCAAATTTCTTTTTAATATAATTTATTTATATGATTATATTATCTTTTTAATTGGTTTCAAAGTGAAATTAGAATATATTTTTACCATTTAATCCAATAGTGGTCGTTGGAATTAATTTCATCTTGAAATTAGACTTAAACTAGTGTCAATCTTTTGATACTTATTGTTTCATAAAAGCACGCTATTTACTCTGAAAGCGGGAATTAATTATTAAATTAATTAATGAAACTTATATGTTTTGAATTTTTTTAAATATAATTCATTTTTGAATTCATAATATCAAATATTTCTTAGGGTTAAGTTTTGGTATTTTTCTGAAAAACATCAATTTTTGATGAATAGTGAAACCACTAAGTGGTACTTACAAAAACTGATTTTCTGTTTAAATGAACTTTTACCACCTCTGTGTGTTGAATTTCAAAAATCCTACATACATGGTTTTCATTAAAAAATTAAATGTGGTTCAATGGGATTAAAATAATTGTTTTGGTAAATAGTAACTTTTAAGTTTATTAATCGCGATTACAGGTAATTAGAGTAATTTAAGGTAAAAATAATATTTTAATAATATGAAATGACCTAGAAACATGTCCTACCCTCATTGGATGTGTCATGGCCGACCATAAAAATCCATGGGTCAACTTGGGGACCCCATGGAGCCACTTTGGTTGGTAAATGACATTAATACCTTTTTATTTAATGTTAAAATTAAAATGTCACAAACATGTGTTGTTTTACTAAAACAATTTTCATATGGGGTTATACAAGTAATATTTTTTACTATAAATATTCATTAGAAATATAAAAATATTTCCTACAACATGATATTTTTTTTATAATTTTTAGACACTAAATAAATTAAATTATTTATGACACCATGATGATGCAACGATTACCTCGTTATTTAACGATTTAAATAAAATGAAAAGATAATGTAAAATATAAGACCTAAACTTGTCAAAAACCTATTGGATGAGTATATTTAGAAACATTATCACCTTATCCTAGAATTATATCAATGTTGAACCTTTAAAATCCGAAAATAATTTTATAATAAAGTAAACTTTTATAACTTTCCAAGAGTGCCCCTCCTCTCCTCTTATAAAAGGCCCCCACCTCTAACACCTTACACACACCTATAAAGCCTTTTTCTCTGCCAACCCCTACTAATGTAATCTCTCCACATCCATATATTCATCATTGAAGCCTCACTTTGGGCAGAATCCTTTCCAAGGAAGCCATTGAGATGAAATCAAAGAGAGTTACCCAATTTAAAGGTAGTGTCCTCTCTTGTGTTCTTATGTTTTATTTTACTTCTCCAACCCCCTAAACTCTTTTTATTACATTATTTTGTAACGAAAACAGTATATTAAATATACTAGGATGTTTTTATGTGAATTATTGGAGATAAACTTACAGGAACCTTCGTCTAATGGTTAAAGAACATACTGTTTCTGTGGATGGAGAATTTCTGCCTCATGAAACGATGATTGTTCAATATTCTCTTAACAGCTTTCATGGTGGACATTATGCTGTCACTATATTTTATATATGATATATATGTTATTTATGTTTTCTATATTATTCTGAATTTTAAATTTAAAACATGCCTTTATGATTTTCATGCTGTGCAAATGCGATAATTTCATACGAGGAAGTGTGGACTACCGCCCCCTCAAGTGATGTGACTCATTCAGGCAATACATGGAAGGTATAAAGAATGAAATTAATGAAAATATGTGACGTATATAACATATATATTACACTGTAATGATAATATATATCTATCTCAATTATTTTTAATTACATTAATATGACAAAGAAATGAAAGTTGCGTTCATGCGTACGTACGGCCTACCGTCTCCATGAACGGTGCATTTCATTTCTTTTTATCCCCAAATGTTATGGAGTTTTATAAAATAAATATATTCTGGATATATATGATATTTAAATCATTAATACTATTCTGGAGATGATTTACTTATAACTACATGGACAATCATTTTTAAACAAGTTCATTTTTACTCATGTACCAAACATCGACAAAAACGTCTGATATGAACTCACATTATTAACCAATTATTATAAAATTATAACATGTTATATGAACTGAATAATAATCTTTACAAGAGGTCCTGAATAAATTATAAAGTGAACGATGTTTATTATTCAGGAATATAAAGAAAGGAACAAGACAAGTCGGACTTCAGGTAAGGGATCCTACTCCTCTCTTTCATTTTAAGTACACTGTTTTATGTCATTACTTTTAAGCTCATATTTCATATGATTGGGATGTTATTTTATATTAATACTACTCTAGTTTTTATGTTAATATGATGAGATACCCTATTTTCTCTCATAAATCCATTTTGTAAGTTTTGAGTGGCGCCGTTAGGCTGCCGAATTTTCGTAAGAGATCCAACCTCTCTATTTCTTTTTAAGTACTCTCTTTTATGTCATTTCATTTAAGATAATCTTTCTAATGTTTGGGGATGTTATTTTATATTCCTCATACTTTAGGTTTATTTTCATATTATGAGAGACCCTATTTGATCTCATAAATTCATTTTCGGATGTTTTATGTGGCGCAGTTAGGCTGCCGAGTTTTCGTAAGGGATTTTTCATCTCACTTTTATTCCCGTGACATTTATGCTACATTTGCCACTATTTCCTTTGAGTTTTGTATGTACTGCCCATTATTATACTCCTTGTGTAATATAATTTAATTTATGGGTATTTACATATTCATTGTATGACCCTTCTTCAATGGGGTGTACGTTTCGAAAGATACCCAAGTCGGTAAGGGAACCTTTCACCCTCCTCTTTTTAAAATACTTCTTTCGTTATGTCTTTTAATTTTCATCTTATTATGTTGGGATATGTTCTTATATATCCTTATTGATGTCAAGTTAATGTCCAAGTTATGAGATACCATTCACTCACTCATCGACAAATTTTCTGAATTTTGAAGTAATGTCGTTAGCCTGTCAAATTTTTTCAAGGGAACTTCTTAACCCAATTTTGAATTCTTTGGGTTCAACTTGTACTTCTTCAAAATGTCATCCTATGAATATGTGTGAATGTCCTCTGATTGTTTCACACCTAATATGTACTTATATTGGGTGTATTTATATTTCTCACACATAATTATGTGATTGATTTATCGTTAATTTAAGGATACCATCTATATAATGGATTTCATCTCAATTTACATTTCCATTGAGACTTCATTATTGTTATCCACCAATTCACTCTTATTTGATGTGTATACTGTCATTTGACATATTATATCTTGAATCCCTTTATTCTCATGATATTATAAAGTTAGGATTAAATGTTATTCCGCAATTATTTGTATTCAAGAGTCTCCCATTTTGTTAAAAACTCTTTAACAAAAATATCGTTTTTAAATGTTTTAATGATTTATTATTCTAAATCTTTATCTTTAATGTCCATGTTTTCAAAATGGTTTTCAGTATTTATTTATATGGATATTAATTTTTTAAAATTATAATTTCATTAAAAGCGTCAAAGTGGCATGGGACACTTTGATTCAAAAATCTCTTTTAAATGGTTTTTGAAAATGGATTGATTAATTCAATATATTGGAATTAATTATTGTGATTTCAATGATTTTTTTTGAAATGTTTATATTTTCAATATTTTATGTGTAATGATGTTACTTGGACATTTTACGGGTGGTTACTTGATAAACCATATGATGGGTGTTTCCGTGAATACCAGGACATGTGGTTACCTTATAACCTCCAATGCATTGGGTATGGAAGTCGGCCGTATGGCTATTCTATTAAGTGATATGAGTGGAAGTCGACTGTATGGTTATTCCTCTTAAGTATGTGTATGTCCCAAGTTACATATATTTGTTATGTGATCTTTATATGGGTTTTATGGTAATATTTTGGTTACAAAAGGGTAAGTAATGATCTTATATTTCAGTGAAGTGTTTTTACTACTTAATAAAGGTAAAAACTCTTACTTTGATAAATTATACATGGTTTACTTGTTGTTTTGAAAAACTAACAGTTTCCATTCATTGTGTATCCCTTACAGAGTTTTTTATGCTCATCCCATGTTTTTGAAATGTTTTTCATAGGACATGAAGTGGAATATGGTCAAGGATGTGATCAAGGAAAAGTCATGCTATCTAAAACATGGAACTAGACATGTTTCCTTTTTAAGAGTTTTTATTTTATGGACACTTATTAGAAGTGTCTACTTTGTAATCTTGTGAGATGTAATAGTTATGACCTAATTCTCTAATACTCTAAACCTGAAAAGATCCTCAATGTGAATTATTCATTTAATTCAATATTAAGTAAGGTTTAAGGTCAGGGCCTTATAAGAAGGTCCTACGTTGACGGTCGATTCCTCTAGTGCGCATCAGGTGGCATTACGAGAACCTCCAAGAGAGCACCTGGGAGAGGGAGGCTTAGATGCGTGCCTAGTATCTCCATTTATTCCCCTGGTTTGTGAGGTATCTTTACGGGGACGTAAAGCCCTGAGGTTGGAGTAATTTAAATTCCTTTAAATTTCAATGATTTTTTTTTTAAAACATTATTTGGGATTTTACGAGTACACAGTTTTTGACAGCGCCTGATTCCGAGACCCGGTGTGCCCGGAAATAATTTTCGAAGATTAGATCGGGTAATTTCAGTGAACGAACAAGTGGGTTTTTATAAATTTTGAACTGGTTCTCGGAATTGAAATCCAAGTGCACTGATGAAACCACATCACCGATATTTTTCTTAAGAAGCCATTTTATGGAGTTGTGTTTGCTCGGGAGGTGTTGTTAAATAAATGGATTAATTGAAGAGTGAAATAAAATATGTGTTACAATTTTATTTCTACTCTAAGTAATTACAACCAATGTGTGGAAGTTGGTGTGGGAACCACTAAATCCTAACTCCACATGATAAGATATCAGTGAGGTGGGGCCCACACGATCCCCACCCCTTCAATTTCCCTAACTCCTCTAAACCTCCCCTCCTAAATTATGTGACTCTCCCTCACATTAATGTTTCCAACTTAGCACAACATTAATTTTGACAACTCAAAATTAATTAGGTGAATTCAACTTTTGATGTTTTGAATTGTTGGCATAAGTAAATAAAATAAGGCAAAGCCTTATTTAATTTTTGTTTGGCTTTTTCTATGCGAAGAAAAGGATAGAGCCCTTGTGTTGTTCCTTTAAAGAGCTTCCACCTTCCGTGAAGAACAACACTCTTCGTTGAAGAATGACGACATTGCAAGAAGAGATCGACACGCCATTCCTTCTCCTCTCCGCAGCCGGTGTGAGAAATCATTTCCTCCTCGGATGTCCTCCTTCGACGTATACGAAGCCACACCCCACGACACTGTTTTCCGTGACGCTAGCTTCCATGAACTACTTTGAGGTAGGGGTTGTTTCATCGTTCACGGATTATTATTTTGACGTTAATCGTTATTTCTTGGGCGCTAGTTATCAATATAACGGGAGGAGGTCGGACCGCATGAACATGGAGGAACCTCCTCCACCCATTGTTGTCGGTCTTCATTTTGGTTTGGAACTGGGGCGACACGGCGTCATCGCACCGTGCAGGAATGAGAGAATCGTGGCCGGAGTGGGCCGCAGTGAAGGAGTGCGGCGTTGTCGCGCTGTGCCGGTGAAGCCGAAGGTGTCCACAGCCAAGTGTGGGCCCGAATGAGGGGTGCAATGCCGTCACTCCACTCCTGTCGGAAAGGGGCCGCGACAGTGCAGAGGAGGCGGTCGGACTCAGCCGGCTGCCGGCGCATCGGAAGGCGGGACTCGCGGGGGGTCCCACGGCAGATCATTGGCCGGCCAAAAGGGCCAGCCGTTTACGAGAATCTGGGGGGCGTAACCCCTGGTTTATTTAGAGAAGACCACACAAAAAATGGGGGGCCACCATTTCAAAATGAGGGAGGGAGCGCCTCGCCCCTCCGCGTCCAGCTCTGCCTCGAGCCGAGACGTGGCCCGCGCTGGGCCGGACTGCCCGCATCGGGCCATGCCCCAACAGGCCGGACCTTGACCCGGGTCTGGTCGACCCAGTTCGGGCTGACCCATGGGGTATTGGGCCGGGTCGAATCGGGCCCAAACCCCCTGTTTTTGGACAGATCCATTCAAACGCCGATAATATGGGCTACAGACCTCTGATCAATGCACTATAAGTTGCATAGCGATCCATGAGTTGAGGTGGTCGTTTCAGTATATTACACTCGATCTTTCAGAGAACTTTGTGTATGGCCAGTTTGGTTCGAACATGAAACTAACCGGGCCCTCGGAGTGGAAATGCTTATAACTTGAGCTCCGGACGTCCGATTGATGTTCCGTCGACTTTGTTGGTTTATTCTTAGTGAGACAGTTCTTTTGCCTTACTTCACTCAAGGTTTGGATGCAATTGGATTATGGTCGGGTTGGTTTTGGCTTAAAAACCAACCGGGCCCCTGGGACGAAAAAGCCAATAACTATCAGACCGGGCGTCCGATTGACGCACCATCTGTCACGTTGAGTTCCTTTCAATGAGGCAGAACTTTGTGATACATCACCTTTGGACTTCATAAACGTTGATATATCAAACCCTTGGCTCGTGGAGGGGACCCTCCCGGAATCGAGCTTGCTGTGTGCGGGAACCCTTCAGCTGGCTGCAACAGCGACGACGATGATGACTGTACTTGAATCCTACGTGACTTCGGCAGCGATGACGATTGTACATGGATACTTAGTGGGTTCAACAGTGACTACGAACGTATTGGAATCCTCCATGGGTTCGACGACGATGACTGTTGTTCTTGTATCTTATGTGGGTCCGGTAGAGTAGCTGGTCTTGTATCCTTTGTGGGTCCGACAGCTTAGCTGGTTTTGTATCCTATGTGGGTCCAACAACTTAAATGAATTAGTGGCTACATCTGATCATCTCTATCGCTTTATGAAGAGTATACCTATGTGAGCCAAGTCTTAACTTACAATCATTATCATCGATATTATTGTTGTGCTCTCCTGTGTGGATTGGGTTGAGAATTTCTATGTGGAATGGGTTATGTTTTCCTGAGTGGACTGGGTTGTACATGGGCTCATGTGCTAGAGTCGAGCTGGAATTTATGACTTAGGTATATGTATGGGAATATACCTAAGTAGAGTTGGTTGTTACTTTGTTATTGTATCTTTCCTTTGTGGTTTATCTTTCATGGATTCTGGGAGACCTTCGGAAGTCTCGGGGTCCCTACTGAGTAGCGTATACTCACCCCTGCATGGGTTATTCCAGCACTACATTGTATTGGATGGAGACGACGGACATCGCTAATCGAGGTGGGAGCCCATGGAGTTGGACGGTACCTGGAGGTGGATCACTGGACGGGACGTACACGGAGCAGACGACTGCAGCCGAGAAGAAGAGGATACTATCTCTACCCACCCTTCATGTGGGATTTCCAAAAGATGGCTCGGAGTTGCTGCTCTACTTTTCTACTGCTGTACTTTATTTTCAGTAGTACTTTACTTTCTGTTGGGTTTGTATTCTGGCCCATTTACATTCTAGCACTTACTTTTGTACTCAGTATACTTAGTGTTTACTCAGCTTGCGTACTCAGTGTTGATTGTTTACTTTATAAAGTCAATGCCTTCTCTTTCTATCGGGATTTACGCCTTTGGTACTAGTCACCAGCCCCTGGCCTATAGAAGGCGGGCTTGGGGTAGTCACGGCACGGGCCCCGAAGACGGGTCATGACACTATTATCTGTTTGATTGGTTTTTTAAGAGCATATAGGAATGAACAGTAAAACTGATGTTTTAGTTTGAATAATACTGACTATAGGTTATGAGGATAATGAATCATATAAGACTTATTGGCCATGAATTTTCCAAACAATTCTAAATATGAGAAGGAAATATTTTATGAAGGAAATTTGAGAACCTAAGTGATTATATGGGAAATTTATGCCATGAATGATTACAGAGAATGTTCAAAAACAGAATTCAGTTGTAATGTTCTCAAGTAAATATAGTGATAAGTGTATTTTCTCTTGGGAATGAAAATTTATTTTATTCATAGGCCATATTTGAAGTCATATCATTAAAATATGGGTTTAAGGTGTCTTATGAATTGCAAAAATGTTGTCCTTAGGGGCTGGGAACTCTTAGTACTAATGGAAATGAGAATTTTGTGAAAATGTGATTTTCCTAGAATAATGATATATTGTTTTTTAAATGAATATATCTAGATAAAATGCAACATTTGGACTAGCGCTATAAATGGATGATAGAAGATCATTTAATTGTAATCATGTGTTTTTCAATGACTAGACTCATAGTATAATCCCCAGTAAGCACTATGATAATGTGTAGGAGAGAGGGGGTAGATATGTTTTTCTATGGCGACTAGGACTATAATGAGAGATCTAGAACTCATTATGTACCCCATTGGTAAATGAATATAGAAACATAATGTTTTAATATAAAGTTTTGACATGAGAGAAACCCTGGATATGGTGGTCTTCTCAAGTGAGGGTCATGACAATGTGTAGTTTACGCCGTATGATTAAAATGTTAGAAATTAATTTTAACATCTTGAAACAAGGATGCCTGTTGTTTCTTTTATTTTCCTTCATCTAGGAAAAACAATTTCCTAAAGATCTTATAATTAATGCTCCAAAGATATCTTGGTATGAAGATATAAGGTTGCACGATGTGGCATTGGGGTTCCTAGATCCTAAGGAGTTGGATGTGATATAAATGTAATGATTGACTGAAGAAATTGTTTGAAAATAAATTTCCCTTGAAACATTATCAAGTAATACAAAGATAAGATGACTTTATCTTAGGGTTGAAAATGAATTTGATTGAAATTTCATATTTTGGGGGATATTATGCAATTTCTTGTTTGAGATGTATTATGAACAGTCAGAATAATAGTGCCCCTTGGAGTTGGACACTCTAACTAATGATGGATAATGAATGTTCAAGGAGATATGAGTCTCCCAAGACATAAATATTGACTTGTCAAAAGAAACTGCCAAAATTTGAATCTTGAATTTAGTCTAGAATAGACCTGTAATGGGTAGAGTTTTCCCAATGTATGTTTGAAATGTATATAATGAATGGAACATTTGAAACTGGGCCACTATTTTGATATTAGGTGTTACAAAAAAATGGTAATAGTAAGTAAGCTATATGTAGTTCTGGGGAATGTTCTCTACACAGGTTTGGCCCATATACCAGGAGGAGAAAATTTTCAAATAAGAGATCTTAATTGAAATGAGATTACTCCCTGGACTCACGTGTGAAGATCTAACTCATACATAGAAGAATGGGATAATATGTTTTTTATTTGGGATTGGGTTGGAGAATCCTTGCATCACAACTTATATACTATAGATTATAATTAAGCCACACATAGATCAAAAATAGATTCCCAAACTAATAGATTTCTATTGTAGGGAGAGACAATTTTATCCTACTGTAGTCTGTCCAAGATTGTAGAATCAGAGTATTACTATATACCTCACTATTATGAGAATCAGGACACACATATTTCAAGATATAGGTGAGGTAATAGATCAACCCTGACAATTGTGGTTCTAAAAGGTGAGACCTACTATAATGGAGAAGTTAACATCTAATGAAAGACATGCCAACCATGTGGTTTAAAGTCATGTTGAAAGGATGTATGTTCCCTAACATGGAGATGGGGTATGTTTTCTTTCATTGAACAAATTCATATGGATATAGTACATGTATTACAAGGACATGATTTTTGTAACAAAAAGTGAATTGAGAATGTGAGGTGGACCATAACAAGATTCCTTATCATGGCTAAACATTACTCGGTGTGAGAAACAAGGAATAGTGAGGTTTTCCATTTTATCATAGGTGAAATTGGATGAAATATGGTGAAGCAACTAATTAAGTCCAATGAGTATGGACTGGAATCATCAGTTTTTCTGGAAGAACCTAGCCTAAATGAAAACATGGACCCAAAAACTAAAAAAAATCATACTTGGGATTAGAATTTTTGGTTGGGTTTGAGATAGTAGGTTTACACATTGCTACATATATTATTATAACAGTAATAAATCTATATGTATCTCTTTGTAAGTATTCCTTGCATTTATTTTAATTAGTTATATTTAAAGGGGAAATATTTAATTCGTTTTGATCTTGACTCTAGCTCGAGGTACGTAGGAATCACTTCATATCATATCAATATAATAATCAAGGCACACATAGTTCTTATAATTCCATTTAGTATAACATCATTGTCAATGGACATGATTTTTAATGAAAGAGTAAAAACACAAGATTTAGGGATTATGCAATAAATGATTCCCTATAATTCAAGGAAATAATTTCTTAAGAAGATGCATCCCATGCTTATCGAATGATGATTCTTAGTTTTGTCTCCTAGGGAATCCTATTCATGGTGTAAATGGAAAGACTACATTTTAATGTTGTGTTATAAAGAAATTGTTGTACAATTTTATGTTTTGTGACTCCGATAATATGGGTTGTTCTTTATAGGATCGTTCAACAAGGGCTACTCAATGCATTTTAATGTCTTACAGTAGGGATGAATGTTGTCTTTTAGTTTTAGGTAATACGACTTGGACTAGATTTTATCAATCACATGAAATATTTTTTGAGAAATATTTTATTGTTAGTGTTATAGTTCACTAGATGTCCATAGTGATCAATGAGTATGCTCTATTGGAGTAGTCCTTATCGATTGAAAAATGAAAATCCCATTTTTGGATTAAGCTTCAAAGGCTTATTCCCAGGCATCATTGGGTTATGCAAACCAAAATTAGTTACCCTTGTGGTAATAAATTATATCATACTTTCTTTTTCAATGATAGATCTACTTGTTTTTGGTAAACCTCCTAATTATTCAAGGTACACAATATATTCTCGCTGATAAATTATAATGTTTCCAAGAGCTTACGAGACTTATGATCTGCCGAAAACTGACAAAATATTTCAATGTGTAGAAAAGATAGTTATAATTTGATGGGAAAAAATACTTCTATTCTATATACCAGTGAATACAGGGTTACCTATGTAGTAGTATGGAATGTGGTAATGTTGGGCCAAAAGATATATAGAATATTTTGAGTATAAGATTTATTACAATGATCCCCTATTTTTTGGAGCATGTTAAATAGTTTTTGGTTGAAAGCCTCTATATGTCCATATTTCACTACAAGATTGTTGGATAAATAGTTAGAATAAATGTTTTATTCCTGATATAAACTTTTTAATTATGGGAAAAAAAGTTAGTGTCATTTTCTATAAATATTGGATGAGGGATACTAGACATGGTGATGATGTTTTACTTCACGAAGTTGATAATTCAATTTTTCATTGCTTCTTTGAGTGGTATTTCTTATTCCCTTTTGAATAAGAAGTTTTTAAAAGTAAAGATATGTTTAAATCTCTTAGCTGTAGTGGGATGGAATGGTCCTCGAACATCCATTAAAAATATGGTGAATGGATATGAGTATTTTGTTGCGTGAAAAATATCAGATGGTTAATGGATATGATTGGAATGCACTTGACATGGATTGCACATTTTTTGAATTATGTACAATCTTATGTCATTAATGGCAAGACTTATCTGAGACACCAACATTGGTGAAAAAGCATGGTTATTAGTTGATGAGTACAACATGAACTGACTTATCGATGTTTCATAATGAAAATAGTCTCCCCATCATCAATGCATCTTAAGAGGAATCCATCAATTCACTATATATAGTGTATCTTACGATGACTCAAGCCACAATAAATGTTGAAATTAACTTCTTTCAATAAAATCATGTATTTTTTCACCCTTAATGAAGTTAGAGTCTCACATTAGAGGTATAAAAATATGGGAATCATCTAAAATGCCACATGATTATATGTTCCAATAGTATAATTTTCCACAGTTCTATATTCAATGCTATTATAAAAAATAGTGACACCATTCTATGACGTGAAAGGCTGATGACTACTTCATCCTTATCCAGATATTCCAAAGATTTAACATCATTTTCTAATAAATATACCTAATAATTAGATGAGTGTACTATATGATTCAATGTTGGATCCTAAGGGAACTAAACATCAATCCACAGATTTAGTAATGAAAGGGAAATAACTCTTTTCTTATAATAGTTTAATCACTATTGACTTATTTGACTACAAAATCCAAATAAACATTGGTGTTCAAATGGGTCATCCAAATTCGTAGTGTCAGTTCTAAGCCTATAATGGTGGATTGGAATTTTTCCTCACTATTAGTGACACTTTTTGAAAATAAGAATGAATAAGGAATGATTCCCTTCAGTAGAGAGATTCAAATAACCCCAATCCAACTTTGTTGAGCCTGGGGCCTTCCATTATCATTATCGTTGGGATTTTATATGTAGCATTAAAAATTCACCCAAAATTTCTATGGTATTCTTAGATAGAAAATGTTTTTCCATCCATCAGTTTGATATTCATTGACACTTTATCATAAGAAGGATTATCTATGATTAATTGAGACAAATCATTCCCCTATACTGGTTTCATTGGTATAAAGAACTTCTAAAACTAGAGAAGGATTACCCCCCACCATTCCAAATTCGTAGTCAAAATATGGGGGTTTATTATGTAATTAATTGGGTCTAATTGAGAGTAAAAATGGACCTAGTGATTTTTTATGTAGTGAATCAACTATTGAATCCAAAATATTAATGTTTTTTAATTATTCTTGACAATTGATTAATGAAACACAATATCAATCATGGTATGACTAAGATAATAGAGACTATTTTCATTTATAGCATAATTATTTTGTGTGAGGAAAACCCCCAGTGATCTCTTTAAGGATTTCACATATAAGATAAGTTTATATCCATAAATAATAATAATTAGTATCGGTGGACTCATTAGGTACATCTTATTACAATAAAATGATTCTTAATAGTCACCATTCCGCCAATATGTGGCCCCTTTATTCGTTAAATTTATGAAGGGAAATAACTTTTTAGCACTGTTTTTTATAAATTATGGACTATGGTAACAATTTCCTTATAGTTTTCTCAATTACTTTAGGTTTCAAGGAATTAAAATTCTAAGGAGTTCATTTTTCTTCTTATGACCAACCTTAACGCCTTGATGGGGTCCTATGATGTTGAGAAACACTCCAAACGTAACACCAAAATCACACTTCTTGGGGTCCATTTTTAGGATATGTTTATCATATATTGTTGAAAATATTCTCAAGGTCAGTAATATTGAATGAACATTTTCAAGATTTCACCACTAGATCATCAACATCGAACTCGACATAATTTACTAGAAAGGGTTTAAGGATGAGCTTCATGGAATGCTTGTATAAAGTACTAATATTTTTCTAGATGAATGGAATGACCTGGTAGAAATATAATCCTAAGGGTTCCCTAATGGTTATGGATTATTCATATTCAAGGTACATCTGGATTTAGTTATATCCTAAATGTCATTATATGAAGGAGACTATTTAGTATCATGTCATTTAATCAACAAGATGTTCTATAAATGGAATTGGGAATCCATATATTAGAAAATAATGATTAAGATATCTAAAATTGATGTAAAAATTGATTTCTCCATTTTATAATCATAAATTGAATTATTATTGTGGGTCATTTTGTGTACTTATCTTCCCAAATTTATGTTTTGTTTAATGATCTTGTCAAAATTTTCTTTAACATTGGTAGTATGGTTCAGATGTGTTCTCTTGGCTTCTTGCTTACAACCTTGATGATCTTCTAGAAGATCTAGGAGGGGGGAAGAAGTGTTGGAATCATGGAATGTGATTTCTATATAATTTAATGAAAAAACATTTTGATTATAAATTATGAATGTTTATATACGAATTTTCTTAAGTGGAAATAAAAACTATAATAAGTATTGGTATGATATTTTATAATATTCCTAGATTTACCTATCAATGTTTGCTGAAAA
The DNA here is from genome assembly GCA_963277665.1 of Viscum album. Lineage (NCBI taxonomy): Eukaryota > Viridiplantae > Streptophyta > Magnoliopsida > Santalales > Viscaceae > Viscum > Viscum album. Next base: position 1,425,385,040 of record OY728148.1, on the reverse strand, counting down.
TGGTACAGAAAGACTCTTAAAATTATAGAGAAGACACATTTAGGTCAAATTTGTTTTCATCTTCACCTATTTATTCATTAAATCCTAAATTTTGATAAATGAGTGATGAATTATAATTTTTATTTTAGATGAATAATTGAAATTATGATATTATGAGGAATATACATATCCACTCCTCTGCAGTTATGTGATAATTCCTATCACTACAAAAAAAATAGACATTAGCGGTGGTCTATTAGTGGTGGCTTAGTAAACCGCCTCTAATTTTTTTAGAAGGGTTTAGTGGAAGTTTTAATAACTTCCACTAAACAATTTTTTTACAGAGCTGACTCTCTCCCCGACCGCGGCGAGACCCCCCCCCCCCACCTTCTCCCCTCGACCCCTACAACCCTTGCGACCAAGCTCACCGCCCCTTCACCGCACGACCCCAGCGATCCCCGAAGAGTTCTGCTCACTGCCCCGCCTTCGCTGCCCCGACCTAGCTCGCCACCACCCCTTCTCCCCCCAACCCATGCGACCCCCGAAGACCCGTTCTCACCTCCCCTTAGCCACCCGACATAGCTCACCCCCTCATCAGTCTTGACATGTTCTCACTGCCCCTCATCACACCTCGCCGCCCTTCAGCACGCCTCACCGCCCTTTAGTGTGCCTTGATTCCCCTATTGGTAATGTATTTTTTCCTTGTTTATTTTCCATGATACTATTAAGCTTATTAAAAATTCTTCATTTGAGGTTTTGGGTAGGATACTACTAAATATACTTTTATTCTTACCCGTTATATAAAGATTATTTTTATAGGTCTGTAGGAGGGAGTTAGTGATTGGGTTGAGTGTTACTAGAACAAAAAATGGATCTTGTTTGTGTTTTTTTATAAATAATATTTTGTTATATAATTTCACAATACTTTTTTGAGAACTTTGGTTATATATAAAGAATACAATATCTGAAAATAGATTATTTTCTGTAAAATAAGTTTTATAGAAATTATTTTCTACATGAAAAATATATTTTATTTGGTGTAAAACTCTTGAAGTTGATTTAATTTATTTAGTCATGGGTTTCTATAATTCTATAATGATTCTTATAAATTATGGAATGATTTTTTTCTGGAAGTTATAATTTAATTTATATATTGTAAAAATATATTATATGACATAGGGTTATTATTTATGAAAATGGAATATCTTAATCTAAGATATAAAATGTTGTTTTTTTCTATACATATTCCTTCTATAAATTTTTAAGTAATAACATTTTTAATAAAATGATTATTATAAATAATTTTTTACAAAAACAAATTAACTGTTTCAATACAATATAAATGAAATAATTATGAACTTCATATACTAAATCAGAAAAATTTGGTTTTGATATTATAGAATTAATATTTTTATTATGTAAATGTCATTGTTTAAGAAATATTATAAGAGGCAATTCATTTGGAATTGAAATTATATGACATGATTTGATATATGATTTTGGCTAGGCCTTGAGTTTGATACCATGTTTTTATATATTCCATGTGTTTGATGGGGATATACTATCTTACATATTTTTTGTATGAAACATACATGAGCCATGTTTTTAGGTACCATACTACTTCGTGGGTGTTTATAGCATCAAATAACATTATCTAAAATTGGTATACATGTTCTGTGGGTGACTTGGTTTTTGACAATTTCCATAAACATCATCTTTTTATGATTTCATTAAATAATTTAATATCCTTCCCCTATAACATTTGATAAAATTAAAAAAATTTATTCCTTTCTTATTTAAGGGTTTATTGGAATTATTTCATACACCCTTTATATACACAACCCGAGTTAATACATATTAAATACATCGTGATGCCGGTGAGGTAAAAAACTCTAAATATGTATGAGATGATTTCAGGAGACATCATCAAGTTGATTTTATATGTTTTTATGTCATATTGAGGGGTTTTATTATATTATTTTGTCGCTATTTTAGTTTTATTGAATATGAAATTTTCAATTTGGGTGTATTTTATATATACCCTAGATTAATTCCTAAATTCAAAAAAATAGATTCAGTTTCATAAATCTATTTGTATTTTTATCTTTTATATCTACTACATACAATTATTGAGTTCTTTACATTAATATTTTACCATAGTGGATTATTAAATGGGAAACCACTCCATTAATAATACGTTCCTACCCTCGCGCCTATATCATATTAGAATAAATAACATATAAATCACTATAAATTCTATATGGTTTATTCATTATTCTATGAAAATTTAATTGATATTAATAGTATATTTTGGACTTCAAGTAAATTAGTAGTATATTCATTCCTTCTTATGGAACCGAAGATGAAAAAGTTTTTCATAGGATAATTGATTCATTATCTTATAAGTAGTGTTTTTCTTCTATTCATCAGTAACCACTTTATCTAACCATAAATAGACTGCTTCTATATCTTCAAGATGACCAACATCAATATTCCACAAAAAAATAGAAAACAAATAATGCATGGAGAAAAAATATAACTATCACATAATTATTATCATTAGAAGTTAACCCCAAAAATATTGTAATTTTATTTATCCTCAATGAATATATATTTCAAAACCTACCAAAATACCAATGCTAGTAATTTTTAGTGATATTACATAAAAAAAGAATATTAAAATGATTGATTTTTTAATGAGGTTATCCTACCATTTTGGAGTACAATTCAATTAATAACTCATAAATATGACATTGAACATGATTTTATAAATATAAAGAATGAGTTTAAAGAAAAATTACCAAATGACTCACCTCTATTATTTCATAGTCACATAAGTGGAAAAAGAAATGTATTTTTAAAAATCCAAGGTAAAATATAAAAAATTCCCATTCATGAAAATTATGGTTGGAGAAAGTGGACACCCTATTGGACTATAGTGGATTAGAAAGGATGTTCTATGATCCACCCTAGATCTCCACATTATGTTTCAACCCCCATTGATTTTTGATGATAAACCCTAGATCATAGAAATATAATGACACGTAGGGTCACTACATGTTTCTACCTATAACACTTCACCATGATACCCCACATGTTCTAAAATTCTCAACCACGTACCATGCCCAACTCAAGGAATCCTAATTCGAGGCCACAAATAATATATGAAGTAAGAAATAATTATTAATATAAAAAATATTTAATACTACTCCTATTGTATATTTTTTGGGGATTGAATATTTTATATGAATTACATAGGACTATGGATTTAATAAGTTTTCCCACATTCTATAATTGAAACAAAAGTTAATAGAAATTGAAATGTTTTATTGACATTAGTACTTTTCAGTGTTATTTCAGGATCGATTATAGAAAATTTAATATCCATTATTTCATTTATCTTCAAAATTTCATGTTTCCTTTGAGTCTAAAAATACCAATACCTTACATATAGGACTTGCATTCATCTACCCTACCCATGAATCCTTTCACCTGATGATTCCTGGTATGTTCTACATCTTGGTTCCCCGTGCATTTTTTAAAGTTGTGAGTCTTGTTTAAGTTAATTAAAAGTTTGTTTCCATTTCATATTACAAAATTCTATTCAATTATTATATGATTTATTATCCCCATACCTTAGTGATATCAAAGTTATGACTTCATCAGTTTGGCCATCTGTTTTGGTGTAGCACGACATAAAAAAACTATAGGGATGAGATACTTGTTCTCATCTTCTTCTATGGATATTTTTAATTTTCATGCATTGCATTTCTAGTTGGTGGGTTTATTATGTACCATATGTATTTATATAATAAAACCTTATTTAACATACTTATATTTTTTTCACCTAGTATATATGAACCGTTTTCCCTATTTAGTAATAGTTATGTGTTTTATTATTATTTTTATTGTGAAGGTTGCTAGGGATTGCAGCTGCATCTACTTTTGGTTATAGTCAGTCCATACCCAAAAATACTCAGACATAAATTGATTCTCTACGAAGCATAGTTCAAGACCCGGGGGATCAAATATCATATTTACATAAATCATTGACTGATATACATCATCAGATGAGTATATATGCCCCTGGTGGTATTGCATTGACTGATAGCGAGCATGTAAATCATAAAAATTAAAAATCATTTAGTTTGAAAACTCTTATTGGATTTAAGTTTAAATAAAAATATGAAACACTATTTAATTTTCAATATAATTTTATAATAGGTGGTAGCAGGAAGTGGAGATGGAGATGGAGAGGGTGAGGATATGTGTTCATCGTTGTACAGTGATTAGTGGTATTGCTGAATTGTTGGAAAAATATGGTAACAGTCATTTTGTATATGTATCATGTGTGGCACATAGTTTACACCAAATATTTTCATGACCTAACATTTTATTGATTTCTCATGTTTACTTTTAGGTATTTTATTGATTTTTTATGTTTCCTTTTATTTCATGATTTCTCGAGTGTGGTATGTACCATATATGTCGATTATTTGTTGTAATGATCATTTTCTATGACCCATTTCTCTTAAATTTATTAGGGTTTTCGGCCATAGGTGAACAACCCACTTCAAAACATTATAGGATCTCATAAACTCATCTCTCATGGAATATTTGACCATTATCATGGTACAAACTATAAACACTCTATGTATATCAAAATTCAATCCTGAAATATTTTCACATTATTCCAACCTATCACACACCATGATACATTCCAAAACAATATTCCAACTTGTCTTTACTAGTTTTACCAATGAAGACATTTTCTCTAAGGATAATCTTATTGATTCCCCTAAACCCTCAACTACAACCCACCAATTTTTCTTAATGTGAGGATAAAATATTCTATTCAACTAGTGAAATCAGTTCTCCCATAACCTCTTCTATCTAGCCCAACTTATTTTCCACTACATTTCCATTTCTAACAATTTAAAATATTGAACATCAAAATTTTCAACATTCCTAGGTATTCCTGATACTCTTGGTCTTTTCTACTATCCCTGAGACTCATTTCCTGCCATTATTCCTTATTGGAATATGAGATTCTATCACATCATCAATGAATAAAGATTCTCATTTGGTAAATTCTGTGCTAACAATTTTTTTCCACTATTATGAGACACATATATTTCAAAGTAAATGATTCATGTTCATATCTATCTGTGTTCCAACCATTCCCCACCTAGTATCCTTCTTCAACCAAGCCACATGGTTTTCTATGGAGGACCACAAGGTTTCCCATTATCATGTTCATATCATGCAACCATTTAGAGGCCTCTATAAAGATTAAATCACAAAAACAAAGAACCTAAAAATTCACCCAATAAAATAATATCCCAAAAACAATTAATGAAGGATATAATTTAGGGATTAAGGCCCCTAGAAAACTTTGAGTCATTATAATCTCCCCATCTATGGATTTATCATGTTTGAGTAGTGCCTCTATTTTCACACCCAAAAAACTAAGTCTATTGAGATCATGAATCATGTCATCACTTGTAAGACTCTTCATGTATACATCCATGATCCCATATGACTCTAATAAGTGAAATCGTATTTATTGAAAAAAAATCACTAAAGTGCTTGATTCACACCGAGCACTCCACAAATGTTGTGTAAATCTCCAACAAAAATTCTTTATAGTTGATCACATAATTTTGATCAAGAATGTAAAAATGAATATAATAGACTTGTAAAAAATCACACATTCCTTGATATTCTAGAGGAAATTCCAAATATAAATCCACTATCATGACACTCTTTATAACCCTGTACAACCCCATAAACCTTGGTGTGAACATACATTTCTTCTACAATCATTGATTCCCTAATTAAGGAGTCTCTCATAATAAATCTCAAGCACCCACAATGAATTCCATGTGTTTCCTCTTACCATTGTCATATGATCTCTATTTTAAATTTGATATGATTAAATGCTTCTCGATCTAGTACAATATCACAAATTCCTATAAAATCATGAACGACCCACAATTAATACATCCCATCCTAATTCTAACATAGGCTTTGGCATTGTTTTCATGAAATATGACATAAATTCTTATTTATAAAATTGTTTAAAGTTTTAATGGCCATTTGATATGATTATCTTCATTCCTTTACCCACTGAATAGTTAATTTGATTATGCTTAGTTAAGAATCTATTTTTATATTGATTTTAGTAGGTATTATGTTGGTTTTTGGTATTCTTGGAATGGTTCTTTTAGGGCACTAGTACATGGGCTGTAGAAACTATATTTTTTTGTAAATCCGTTTTTTTTCTTCTAATTTAACCGCCGCTAAATATCGATATTTTTCTACTAGTGGCAGTTCTGATCACTATGATGGTCTTAAAGATAGCAGTGTTTAAAACCGCCACTATATTGTCCCATCTTCTGCATGCATTCACAGCGATTATAATGTTTTTCGCTGCGGTTTTTCAGGTAAGATGATTCCTTTTTTTAGCGGCGTTTATAACCGCTGCTAAAAACATTATAACCAATGCGAAATGCGCCAACTACAACGTTACCATAATCTACCACTAAATGACTATAAACACATGCAATAGTTTACCGACACACAACTCAGAATCTGTTTTAGGAATCCACTACAGAAGCATATAGTGGTGGTTTAAACAACGGCCATATCCAAAAATGACCGCCGTGAAATTGTAATTTCCCTGTAGTGTATAAATTCAGCTAATGACATTGGATTCTACTAATTTAGGTCCAAAAGGAACCTAGATACCCTAAGGGGTGGGGTCAATAAATTCATGGATATTATTTTAAAATTCCTTTCTAGACCATTAGATCATGACCTGTTTATTATAAGGCTATCTTCTTATGCACATTAAATTTAATGTTCATCGTGCCCTTTCCAATTTTATCTAATGATAATGAACTGGATGTAAAGAAATAATGGAATAATAATGCCCCAAATATTTTTAAATGGTTCACCCTCACTGGGATATATCCACGGAGCATTCAAATTCAATGCTATGAAAATATCAAATTTACTAAATCTCACTACTAATAATGATGTTCATGATAGATTACTTCTATACCAAGGCACACAGTCCTTACAAGATTTAGGGTATTATCACTACATTCCCAGGGTTCACTCCCTCTATCACTGTATCTATCTCACTTCTTATGGAAAGGATCACCATATTCATCTTTCTTTTCTCACTACTCTTAGAATGGATCCACTCACATTTTATAGACATCTAGTTCCCTTCTTTATCTTTAACGAATGCGTCCTTCACTATATGTAGATTCTCTTTTGAAGTAATACTTTCATCCACTGATGGGTACTAGTTTACCTATGATGTACTTGAAAACATCAATCTTCCAAAAAACAAAATTTTCATCATGTGTGAAACATTAATACCTTCCATAGAAAATTTAGCTTTTTCCATAAAATACATTTTGTGTGAAAGTCCCTTCATTCCTACAACTCCATTCTTTCATGAAACTAACTTTACACACAATTCTTATGCGTAGCATAGCTCAAATTTCTTCTAATTTTTATACTAATTAAATGGGGGGGGTAGACCTATATTTATAGGACCATATGACCCTTTATGAATGATTCCAAATGTATTATTCTTAAAGCATAAGCCTACGTCCATGCATGGAAAATACCATTTGACGCTGCATTGGAAGCAAATGTCTCTTTCATGAAATGTCTTCATTTGTGAAAATTCAAAATCATTATCACTCTTATTTACATTAACTTATTTAAATGTTTTGATCTTGAAACATGCCTTACCTGCAACATTAAGATCCTCCTTCAATCTTATGTGTGACTTCATTTTCCAAAAAACACTATTCCTTAATCACCAATTTCTGGACCCCAATAATTGTGAAAACAAAGTGAAACGAAACCACCTTATATAAGAATTTATTTTAACACCTCTAGAGCATCCATTCCTTTGTCTTGTGTCCTTTTCAACGAATCTTTTCAAAAATATTGTTGTAACTCAACAACTCATCCGGGAAACCCACTTTTTTCAACAAACACAATCAACCCAAAAATTCTTCAATGTTAGCCTGTGGGGTTTTTTCCAAACAACTAAATACCTATGTATAAATAGATGGAATTTTCACTTCAAGCATCACTACCAATATATGGATCAAGGACATATTCATTATGGATAATATCAACTTACATGACTGATAACATGAGGGTTAGAAAATATATGACTAATTTTGAACTAAAATCTTCAATCCAATTGACGGGTAGAACATATTCATCAACCATCTTCATAAATGAGTTTTCCATGGCTACTTATAGACTATTAGGGGTAGTAACCAGTGTACCATTATAAAAAATGGGTTTATTCAATTATATTCATCAAAATAACTAATCAAGGTATTAATCCAAAAAATATTCAAATAGATATTTATCACCATATAATTTCCCACATTTCACATCTATGTATTACTTTCGACATTGGTGATATTATTAATGGATTGTTGTATGTCTATAAAACCAAAGAATTAAAAGTAGGAAATTTAAGTATGAATATAGTATGATAAATATGAATTCATAATTAGACACTAGGTCTAAAATTTGTGTTCCATGATAGATCTATCAAAGGGTATTTTTTCACTCTTGTCATATACAGTGAGTGTCATTGGAGATAGAAAGACTCTGACATCACTGTAACGCAACTGACGAGGTGTTTGGATTTGGATGGATTGATCCCTGATCCATTAAAAATAAAATATCCACTAAACTCAATGTCATCTAGTCTGAGCGACACATACAAGGGATATATTTGTCACTACATCACAACATCCTCATCCAGTTATTTAAAATTGATGAAAACATGCCATTTGTAGGGGTTGATCACTACATGTTACAACTCAATAGTTGTGACCCAACATCAAAATCATGATGGATTAGCAGAGATTATAAAGTGATTATAGAAGATCCCATGATAGGTTAAGGATATCACGAATTGAAAAGTACCCTAGAACTATAGCCAATAACTTTAGTATGTCATACTTTTGAGTCAAATGTCTTATCCTTCAAGAAGGGAGTTATTCACTAACATGAACATTAGAGGTTGAAGTTCCAATGTTAGTTGATTTGAGTGGTTGTGAAGATGTTTAGGGAACCTTTTCTTCTATTGGATTATATGGGATTATCATGCCTACCTATCTATGCTGAAAAGCTCACTATATCCCTTCCATTTGATATTAAAAAATAATTGAGACTCCATGAATTTTAGTAACTATAGGTGAGTGTATCTATTATTTATTCTCTCTCTGAAGGGATATTCTCTAAGTCGTAGTAGACTTAACAACTCGGGAATGGATGTGACCAAAATGATAATCTCAGCTATGAGTACATATTTCCCTACCCCTTTTCATTCTATGACTTCAACCTATGGTTTGTTAATTTTTCTTAAGGAACTATGGTATTTTATTCAAAGTCATTGTCAAATAAGGGATCCATTATATGAATGATTTTAATTAAATAAAATATCACCACATCATCTAATGGGAACTCCTCCATTTGGAAGAATTCATATTTTATCATTTGTTTGGATGGATCCCATGGAATTACTAAAGGAATGATGTCTGAAAGGGTCAATAGTTATTTTGGTATCACTGAAGGTTTCTCTTCCAATGATATTTTTATCTTCTGGCTATATCATTTTAAGGAATATTGGACCCCAGAGGTATATAGTATTACTAAAAGTTGTTGACCTACAATACAAGTGACTCGGGGTGTTGTAGATTGTTTTAACTGCACCCTAAGGATAAAAATAGTTCTTTTACGGTCATCCAATAATAGAACTTTTGTGAACCCGTACATATAAATTCTGACCATTTACATTTTCCTCTCATTGGCAGTAAAAACACATGGCACTTATGATACTAGTTTACCGTGATTTACCTACCAAGATTCAACCATCTCATATAAGATGAATTTTAAAAACAATGAAATATTGTATGATAGTACCAATTTAGTATGATATGAGTAAAATATCAAGGGGCCATCAAAACCCACTTGAATAGTCCACCAGAAATCTAGAATCATTGATAAATTGTTTTTTATGGATGATATGAATTTTCACATATTATTACTATCTAAGAAGTAAAAAATATTATTCTTATATTCCTTAAATTGAGAATATTTTAGTTCTTGCCGCTCAACTTCATAGGGAATTTTTTTAACATTTCCATCAAGGAGGTTGTTACATGCAAGTTGGTATGGGATTTGGGGCTGGATAGGGAATAGAGTCTGGTTTTAAGTGACCATTTTAGTTTCCAAACCATATATTCTATTTCTTGGGTTACCAGTACTGGATGAGAATTAGTCCGGGTTCAAAAAAAAAGAAAATTATTACCATTCTACTTTTGTAGAAAGATCATTAAAGACCCCAAAATACATTTCCAGAATTAGTGAAATTCACAGTTTTTTAGGAATATTCTCATTTACAAGACCTGATAAATACTTTTAAATAAAATGAAAATTCAAGGAGTAATTCAAAATCATCGACATGGAAATAAAATATAGAACCATACCATTATATTTTTTTTTCATTTTGAGAGATCTAGGACAACATTATTCAAAAAAAAGTTCAATTGATATAGGTATTATAATAGAATATTTTCCCACCATTTTATTGATTTGGAAGTTGGACTGGTATAACGTGTAACGGCTGGTTCTCTATGGTCTGCCTGAAATCCCCATCCAGGGATTCCTCTTTCAATTTGAGGGTTCCCATTGTTGGACTACACAAAGACAAACAAATCTTTTTTCAAATGACAAGTTCCATTGAATGTAGGGAACGTAGGATTCCAAATGTTTGGTGGGGGAAGGGTCACAACCAGCCATTCAAGGAGTGAATTCCTTTCTATTTGAATTATTTCACATCATCCTTCCGAATGATCCTATCAAGACACTTGTCAATCATTAGTGTTGATAATATGAGGAATAATGACTAAATGGGTAGTATAATGAATAAGGGTAATAATTGGTTGATATAGATGTGGTAGTTCTACCTATACTTGCAATGGGTAACCTGTAGGTGGTAAAATAGGTAGATTAATCTGATCTAGCTCTATTTTCATCACCAACATATGGGACTCATGATATTGTTCCATAATAGGTGTATATTAATATTTTTATTAAAATCTCATGTTGAGTGGTTATTGTAAATCTACTTCAACTATTGCGACATATCAACTTTGTTGAGGCGCATCGGTTGGCTATTTGATATGGGTATCTTCTTGAAGAACATATGTAGTAATATTGTTTACTTTGAGTTTTTCCACAAGAAGTTTTCTCAAATACATTATATATTCATCATAATGTGAAACTATTTCTTTATTTTTCGGTGGTTTGAAATCTTAGGGCATTGGGTGTAGTATGACCACACATTGACCATTTTACTTGGGAGACTCTCTTCAAAGAGGCAGTAGTGGATAATTTTAGTGAGCATAAAAATATTACCGGATCCTATTGTTCTCAGTAAGAACTCCTTCTTAAGTCATCTCCACAAATACAATATTTTAGATGAATCAATCCACCCCCCTTTTCCCCTATACCAGCCTCATGTTCTGTATTGTTTTCATGGGTGGTGCTAATTATGTTCATCGATCCATAATGAATTAACACTATAATATTACCTTTGGAATTACAGGAAGGACGATTTACTTGATAATATGTCATGAAATTACTATAATCATCATGAATGGTTGTATCCTTGATAGATGTATCTCGTTTTCCCTCCATAGGGCCTTGTATTCACCTTCAACGATCCCCTTGCAGCTACCTGGAAATGTGTGACTTGATGGGAATATATTGATAGTTTCCTCATTCATGTTCTTATTGTGTAAGTTAGGTAAAAAATTGTACATATTGGTAGGTTTGTTCTTTTATAATTCCCCTTAAAAAGTAAATCATTGAACTCTGTTAGTGGGGGGGCGGGGGGAATTCCACCAACCCCACCTGTTGGGGTTCTTCTAAATCTAGAATATCTACCTTTCAGACTATATTTATTAGCATTGTGGGGGTAGGATGAGTTAAAACTACCCCCATATCTATGGGATGTGTATTCTCTTGTATCATTGCGAATTTATCTACCAAGAATGATCTCTTGATATTGGGGGACATTGTTCAAGCATGTGCCTGTTGCATTATAAAGTCTACACATGAGCTACTTGATTTAGAGTCAATATTTATCTTAGATTATTAGACATCCATATATGATAATACTAATAAAAAATCTAATATTCCTCCTGAAAGAGTCATTTAAGGACTGGTTCTCATCAGGATTGATGATTATGAGAATTGTTCAAGGTATATTCAAACCAAGATTCCCATATTTCATGAGAAGTATGAGATTCTATGAATTGGATAGAACCAATGACATTGCATGATGTTACATCTAGTGGGACATAGTGATCAAGAGTAGGGTAAAAAAATGATCCTTGATCAACCCATAAAGTAATTTATATAGTGAATGGTGAATTGAAAATAAAATGGAATAGATTTCTAAATGCATTAAAACAAGAACAGTGGATACCCTCTAACTTTTTCCTCAATCTCGGGAATCATATTACTGGAATGGTGGCTAAGTCAATTTGATGACATGGTTCATTGATTACCTTGACCTGATATTTATATTAGTTTTAATAATAGAGTCTATTTTTAAGGTTATGAAGAGTCATCTATATGTTCATGTGAATTTTATGGACACATTCATTTGACAATATTTCATGAATTCCTTAATGAGGATTGGATATATGAAAAAAGCTGATCAGTATATTGTATTTATCCAATTATTTCCTTATAAGAAATGTTCAGGCTTTATCTTTTATTAGGAATGTTTTTCACTTGGTCTGACCAAAGATGGAATTTCCCTACTACTCTATAGTAAGTAGAGGGGTTACTATGAATCTAGTATACTATTCTAGAGGCATTGTGGCCTATGGGAGTTTTAGAGAGTGATCATTTACAAAGGTTTTCTTCTAGTTGAAAATGAATGTCACTTGTTAATGATAAGGAATCAAGAATTTATAACCTCATCTTCTCAAGATCCTAATGATGTGAGGGATTTAACACAATTGATTCGGTAAGGGGAGTACCTTTTTATCGAAATGAAATATTAAAGTTGGGAGGAACATCATGGAATTTAAAATTATGGGGAATACAACATTCATGGTTTAGGTATGGATGTAATGATAATATCTACAGTGTATACCCTGGGGAAAACCATTAGGATGGATGATAAAATTGTAGAAATTATATTCCAATATATAATATGACCATATGGAGGGTTTCTTTCATACCAACCAAGTAAAGGATTCCCATGATTGGTCATTTTGTAACACTAAAGGGGGGCGTAATTGTTGAATTTATGGGTACGACCTACAGATTTACTGATATAAATGTCATGAGAATGACGTGATGTCTACAATTGTTTCTTACATGACTTGGTAGTTGATAATCTGGATCATGGGCCACAATTTATTGATATTTGATAGCCTCAAGAACACCATATTTAAGTAGATAAAGATCATTGACCATCTCTTGGTTTCAATTTTAATTTATTAATATTATTTATTAAGTTCTCTACTTTGGGATGTTGGTTTCACATGTTTTGGATATTTAATTTAATATATAAGTGTCTTTTTAGGTGACTCGGGTTCTTTTTCAAGGATTAATCAGAAATATTTTAGGTTTTTTGAAGGGATATATGTCTTGCACTAGTGTGGAAAATGATTTTGAATAGTGTCCTCCAATTGGAACATGGACATATAATCAATCTAAATATCCATTTATAAAATAAATTTTCCTATGAACCTCCTAGATCAGAAAAAATATGATTTTATACTCTTGAGTGACCATAATATAATATTAATTAGCCACTTATATTATAGAGGTGGGATTGCATGTCTCACTCCTAAACACTAATAGTGTTGTAATTATTCCATGGAAGATTTTTATAATTTATGCAGTAACTACCACTTAACTTTATAAAATTATGATGATGTACTGAGTTAATTATTTAGATAAAATCGGATTATTTGACCATTATGTGGTTGTAGTAAGCATATATCATCACTTTTTTCTAATATCGCATTCTATGATATACAAAAAATCATCATGTGTGGGGGAAGAGACATGGTTGTGCCCCTTGGATATTGTCAATGCATCCCTACATTTTTCTTTTGTAACATCAAAATTTTATTGGCACAATTGTTGTTCACATGCATGTATATAGGCATTCTCAGTAGTTTCCACTATTTCATATTGGTGGAATTATCTAGAAGGGAAAAAATGTAAACATGTTCCAAGAAATTCAATCATTTTCAACAGTGGGTTGTCCTTTCTTGAGTCTGAATGACTTGAGCTAGATCACACAGGTGGAATTCCTCATAATACCGAGGACATAGAATTGTGTAGCACTAGAAGCATTGATTTATCATAGTATTCCTTTATACTGGACCCTCTACTATTAAGATGAGGACATCACAAACCTCCTTGACTACATCCCTATGGTATGGGAGGAAATTTTTGATGCATTCAGGGGAAAAGGCTCCAAAATAGTTTGAGAAAGAAATAGGTTCCAACTGATTTTTTTGAACACAAGATATTGGTGAGGGGATGTGTGGAACTTATTCATATCCTAGAGGGATGAATATGAGGTATATTGGGATATGAAAATACTATTAAGGTGGTATTACTGGTCTAATTAATTCAAAACTGGGAATCAAAGATGATTGGTTGGAAACATTGTCCTCTTGATATATGAGGATCTTGATTATGCATTAGCTAACCCATAAATTTTTTTTGAGTTGGTAGGATTACATTGGTTTGTGGATATCACATATTAATTTTACTGGATGGTTTATATGATAAAAATAAACAAAATAACTCAGTAATACAACCTCAAAACTGGTGAAAACCCAAGGAATTGAATATCTTAATAGATCCATGTTTGGACCACATTCACTTTAGAAGATTATGAATGGGTCCTGATATGTGGGTGATGTGATTATTTTGTTTAATGAATGTATACACTTCCGGTTCACCGTTTTTTAAGATGAAACATGTGCTCAATGATTGATTGTGGGGTTGATTATGCTTCCAAAATCATCCATGTTGGGTTCACCTGTTATGTTTTCGATGAAATGTGGGATTGATGATTGATTTTGGGTGGTGAGTATGATTTAACAATATATCATTTTGGAATCACAACTTTTTTTTCTAACCCATTAATAGAGGTCTAGTTTTGAAATGGGGTTTTTCATGGAACCGAAAACACCCAATGATGCTCACATCCTTGATGGCTCAAGGGATTACATTCAAATGGATGATGATGATTGGGGAACTCAATAGAAGACAATTTAGAACTCAAAATGGTTGATTGTATGGGATTTTTGGATCATCACACACTTTTGGAGGGAATTATTTCATACTATGTGACTTTCATATAGATTCAATACATATTCACGAATCCAGTTTAAAATCCAAATATAAAACCAATCATCCTATTACATTATTGACCAATTATTAGAATGAATTGATTGGAAACCATTCATATGTATCAAGGTTATTGATAAATGAAACAATATATATATATATATGGATCTCCATTGATGGGTCCATAGTGGTTATGTTTTTTGTTAAGTGATGATTGGTATTAAGACACACAGTGAAGCACTCTGGAATTTATAGTCATCCAGTGAGACATTAATTTTTTGGATATTGGGATTGGGTAATGATAGGGGATTCCAATATATTCATATGATAGGGATCAAAACCCACATAGTTTGGTTCCATATAAAAAGACACATCAGCCCTTTTATGTTCATGTGTCATGGACCAAACAATTGAATTTAACATCTTACATCATGGAAATCTAGGAAAAAAGGTCCTAGAAAAAGTGTTGTCGGACTTACATTAAAGTAGTTGAGGGAACCAGAAAGAACATGACTATATAAGTATGATAGATACCTAAAATTAATATAAAAAAGAGAATTTTAGGGTGAGTTTGGAGAATCTATGATAGAACCTAAAGGAGGATACCTGAATATCCCATTTGGACATGAATGAAAGGAAATATAGTGCAAAGGGTTAGGGCATACACCTATGTAAGGGAAGATAGGATGCTTCACAGGTAATATGGACCTATGAGGTTTTTGTCATATGGGATGTAGAACCTTTAGGCAATGATAACATGGTTGGAATTATAATATATAGGATCACCAAGTGATAAATATTTGATCATTTTAGTTATATGATCATCACAAACCTTTAAACCCTTGCGATAATGGTCTAGTTGATAAATAATAGGATGTGAATTATATAGAAATACACACAATCTCCACATTTTTTTGGTGGATGAGGAAGGGGGTTTAGAAGGTAGCAAAATATCCCACATAAATGACTATGGGAATAATTTACGTGTGATCCCTTAGTAAGATCCCTCATCACCTCCCCTTTCTACCAGTGGAAGTGTGGAAAAGGGAGGTTCTATGAGAAATAGATGTTGTAGGCTAGATCAAGAACCCATCCATCACCATACCTAAGGTTTATATCCTTGTTACCCAAGGAATGTATGATTTAGAACATTATGAGGACCCAAAACAGTTGGAAAGATAAATGTGGGACTCCCATTACCACATTAATTAAAGACTATGAGGGAACATATGAATGTCCTTCATTCAGATCATGCATATACGATGGCTTTTGAGGAGGTCTAGCCTAGGTCCCATTTAGACAAGGTAACAAGATAGTGGAATATCTAATAATTGGAGGTTTAAAAGACTACTCAAAGGGTGGCTTCTTATAGGTGATGCCTAGGAGATGAGGTTTAATCTCTGAGTAGATGATACTAGGGTTAGTAAGAGTCTACCTTGTAAAAGTTACACTTGGAATAGATGGTGGATGCCTCATAAAAGTGATTCATGGACTAGTTAGAGGATTACTCATCAAAGTGATACATGGGATAAGTCCAACATGGGAATTTAATCCTTGGAATGACCTTTATTTGACCTCGAGGGGTCTCCTCTGGTTCTTTTAAAAGGGCCTCATGTAGGTTTCAGCATGGGACGTGGACTTCATCCAAGTAATTTTTCACCATAAGGATGTGGATATTCATGAATGTATTTGATGTTTTAGGCCTTGAAGGAACTATAATCCATGAACATTCATTAATTCTATCTTCTTATGTGGTTTGGAGAACTACTATATTTTATTGATGTTTTCTATGAGAATGTTTTAAGGTATCCCATTCCCATAAATGTCCTGGTATTTCAAAAAAGGGATGAATTTTTTTTCATTTAATGAATAAGGGGAATGTCTTCAAACAAATTAAAAAAAATTAGTTTTAGTAAAAATAAACATGAATAGCCAGGATGTCACTAGTTGGTAGGGACCCCTGATGTCCATTCAACATGAAACAAGAGTCCAATATTACTTTCTAGTGTATAGAATATCGATTGGTTGACGTAAAATGTTATCAAGAATATAAAACAAATGTAATTTCTTATAGAATTCTATACTATCATGAAACAAGGAAGGAAAAAACTAACCCATCCTCCTTATCTAATTAACGTTATTCAATCCTATGAGGAAAGCCTCACATGTCCCAACATTAACCTCTTACAAGTATCATGGAATTTATTTTTCATGCATATAGTGGAGAATGATTCCATTGAATCTATACATATATAGGGATTTCGATATGTTGGGGATATCATAGAGGACAGAATTCACTACACCCTCATGGATTTTCTCTTTCTTGACCTATGCTAATACAATAATTCTACATTCGACGTTAGTGATAAAATGAGTCATCTAATCAGATTTTACTTATATTATGGGGTAATTTGAGGTCTCTACCTAGGAAGATATGAAAATTAGTTGATTAATCACATGGTTTTCTCCCATAGAAGTGACCTGGTTAATCACTCTCCAATATACAAAACATAAAGTCTTATCATCCTAGTTCAGATTGGAGAGGTATACAAACATGTTTTCCAATGTGTATGTTTCGTTATTATAGTATTATGGAATTTAATACAACACATTTTTGTATTTAAAAGGATTCATCCACTCATTGGTGCACTAAATCAAGTGGAAGAGATCATGTTTAATGATAGTGTATCCATCATTTATTTTCTTGATGATGAGCTCATTGTCAACTCTGACCTAAAACCAGGGAACCACAATCTTGAGATCCAATTGATGACCAGTAATGGGGTCTCATATTTAGTCACATTATAAGTGTAATACAATTAAATTATGGGTTAATATGATTTTATGTCCATTAAGGGATTCATAAATATAACCACAAGGATGAACCTAATGTGTTTAGGGTTCATCCTCGGTTTTCCAATTCTCATAAAGTTGCACCATAAATTTGAATATTTTTTTTGTATTGGAAATGAAGTAGATGTGTAAAATATGAAACATTGAAATTTTACATTGATATTGATGTCTTGAAATAATTACTAGAGATGATCCAACAAGATATCAACCCAATTATCACATTTAATTTAAAGAATTATAAAATTAAAAATTAAAAATGTACCTCATTTACTTGGTTCAAATGTGTGTTCCACTCATTTATGTAAATTTTATTTTAAATTTAAAAGGGTAAAACCATCTAGATAAACGAAACACACATAAGAATATTTGTCAATCATCAGCCATAAATATCTAGATAATGAAATGGATAATAAAAGGGGATTTCAATATCAACTTGATCATGAAAAGTCAAATGATTGATTTTATAACATGAATCAACCCATTGTTTTGATTCAATTTGATTTATCTATCTATAATAATATATTTTTCTTAAGAAGTGTGATAATTTGATCAAGGATGTAACAACACCATTTGTGAGAGTAAAATTATTTAAACACATATAATGTTACTTCCTTAAATTTCATTTTTGTTCTTCAATAAACCAACCTTTAAAACTAAGTAAAAAATGTTAAAAATGATAGATAAAACGTCCTGTAAATATCAAGTATATTATCATAAATACCTATGAAATACTAATTATGTTACATGAAAAAATAAAATTCATTAAATTAACTCATTTAAAACATATAAAATACTAAATGAACCTTGAATAAATAAATTATTTATCCATAAAATATGTATATTTGTATTTACATAATTTCTCATGAGTAAAATAAGGAATTAAATTCAATAATATTCAATATAAATCAACAAAATATCTAATATATTTATCTAATTTACCTTATTGTGATCAGTAAATCCTAAAAATTACTAACCCACCATGGGACACACAATTTCCATTGCTCCATCTCATTTGTATTGGCCATGAATTTAAATTCTCTCTATGTGTGACCCTCTTAGACCATATGTTGATAGAATGAGTATTAATAAAATACCAGAAACACTTCAAGTCCCCTAAAGAGATATTGTTCATTCATGTTAATGAAAACCTCATTCAAGAAAACTCTATGTAATATAATATCTTTATCCCGTGATATCTCATAAATAATCATGTTTACTTATGTCACCATTATAAACTACATTATTTATTATTTTAATGACCTCACAATTTGTAGTTAATTATTCAACTACAACCATGGATTTAATAATGGTGATACGATCTTGATTCACTAGGCCCAAGATATCTCTACCTATATAGAATCAACGAACCCTACCTTGATCATTCAATAAATATCATACCACCAATAGTTCATCAGATGTGGATTCAATAAATTTTTCCTTATGAATTTTCCATTCCTTCATGTACGGGGTAGATTGTTGAGTCAATATGGATTTCCTTATGAATTTACCATTCATCTTGTTTTGAAAATCCCAAACACCTTATTTTAAGGAAAATTTCAATTTATCCTATATTTTTCCCCTATAAAGAAAAATTTCATTCCACAAGGAAATTTATCCTTACCATGTTTTCTTTGCTCAAATCACAATTTTTCTTAGTGTAGAAAATGGATTGAAACCAAAACCTCGGAATCATATCATACTAAGATATGAAGCATTTTGTTTAAAGACTTCGAATTCAGGTTACGAACTCTCATGAAGTTCAACTCCGAATTCTGGATATGAACTCTCATGATATTCAAGTCTGAATTCAGGTTACTAACTCTCATGAAGTTCAACTCCGAAATTCTGGATACGAACTCTCATGAAGTTCAACTCCAAATTCTGGATATGAACGTTATGAATTTCAACTCTGAATTCTAGATACGAACTCCCATGAAGTTCCACTTCGAATTCTGATTACGAAATTATGTAAAGTTTGATTACAAATTCTGATTACGAATTCTAATTACGAAATTATCTAAGTTCCTACTCAGAGTTCTCTGAATATAGACTCTAAACTCTTATGAGTTCTGACTCCAAATTCTCATAAACTCTGACTCTGAAAATTGTAAGTTCATGTTATGAATTCTTAAGAATACTTACTCGGAATTTCCTTGAAATTTAGACTCCATAATTCTATAGAATTCATGTTCCAAATCCCTACAAAACAGTATCTGAATATCCTAGTATTGTAGACTCCAAATTCAATTTTGGTTCGACTCTAAACATTCATTTCCTTACATTCCGAATATCAGATTCTAGTTATACATACACTTGTTTAGTAATAAAATCATGTCGTTCATTCAGTTAACAACTAACCACTATTTGAGTGACACATGTACAGGTCCCTCGGAAATTAATGGAAGAATATGACCATTAGAGGAGGGAGTTGACTTTTGGAGTTGTGCCTATAAATAGAATCTCATTTGAACGTGCTCGAGAATTTTTGAGACATATGGAATTTTTGTATCTAAGAACTTCCAGAAGTGATTTCTACAGAGAAAGGCTCTTATAAACTCTTAGGATTCATGCATAATGTTTCGAACTGCTTGTTCAAACATTGCTTCATCCAGATTTTTTAGTGCAGTGGTTCTAGTTTCTTGAAATTAGAGACTTCGGGTTGTGAAGATAGAGGTTCCGATTTCCTTACAAATTGAGTTCTTGTGGGGATAGAAAGACAGATATTGATCTTCAGATTGAGGTCTTGTGGGGATAGCAAGACAGATACCGATCATTGGATTGAGGGCATACCAGGGTTTGGGTAATACAGAATTTCTTGATGGTATAAATCAAGGAACCTATTATCCAGGGTAGTTGGATACCCTCCTCTTTGGGTTAAAAAAGATTCTACTTGTTACTTGTAGTGTTACTACTTTTTTTTCCGCTGTGAATTTTTATTGTTGAGGAAAGTATAACTTTTTTATACTTCCTTAAAATTGTACTCTGTTTTAATACAATTCTTTAAACTTTAAGGTATAATCTTAGTTGGTGTAAACTTTTGTTAATTTTCATTTCCAGAATCACTTTTCTGGAATCAATCATGATAATAGATCTTAGAGGTGTTGTGAATTTTGGTTACACACAATTTCCAAAGGAATTTTTAAATTATAAAATTCACCCACTCTTTTATTTGATAATATCATTACATATTCAATCCTACATTTGGTATTATAAAGTATATCATACTCAGACATACCATCTCACAATTGGTACAAGAGGACTGGTTCAATCTGAATTAATCTCACAATTAGATTCAGAAGAGAAATCTCGTAATTGAATTTTCTGGATTCAAGACATTTTCGGATTCATATTTTCGGACTCATAAAGTTCGGATCCATTCTTGATTAGTGATACAATATCAAGTTCCTTTCATACGAAATTTTCTCTTTTTTACAAAGCCATATTACTAACAAGTTTGTGTGCCATAGATTTTCATAAGGATGGGAGGTTTAAATTTTGGTTCTATTGATAACCTAAATCCTACTAGACATCTTGTTTTTAATGGAAATTATTATGAGTACTGGAAAGATAGTATGAAGAATTTTGTTAAAAATACAAGAGTTGATAACTATATAATGCTGACAAGAGATTATAAGATTCCAGATAAAGAATTGAGAACCTTTATGAATAAGAAAAAATCAGAATATCAATCTAACTTCAGAGTTAGAAATACTTTGTTATGTTCCATGACTAGGAAAATCTATTGTCAAATGACATCGTGTGAAGCTTCAAACAATATCTGGAATAAACATGAAGTTATACATTTTGGTACGTCTAACGTCATAGAGACCAGAAGAGCTATGTTGAGAGCTGAATACCATAGAATTATCTTTCCTTATGGAGAACCTATAAGAAAAGTACAACAAAGGTTTATGACTATCGTGAATAGCTTACATTCAATGGGAGAAAAAGGTTTGGATAATGAGGCTCTTGTAGACAAGATCACAAATATAATGTCAAATGAATGAGAGTCCCTGAGGACAGATATTGATGAGAATAGGAAAGTCACTAGGATTTCCATAGATGGGTTGTTTAGAACTATTATTCAACATGAGACCAAAATGAAGAGAGATGCTGCAAATATTAAGAATAAGAATGGGAATGGAGGTGATTCCTTTACAACCACTTCTAAACATATGAAATCCAAGACCCTAGAAAGAGTAACCAAATCAAAGAAAAAAAATTCATTATTCAGTCAGTATCTAGTGCCACAAAAAAGTCTGAGAATGAATTAGCTAATCTTGCTTGGAGAATGAATTGATTGTATCTCAATAGAACCATCAGAATATGTACAAGAAGAAATACTATAGAGACAAGAAATATGGAGGTGTTATGTGTTATGAATTTAGAAGAACATGTCATATCAGACCTGATTGTCCTTTGATGAAAAAGAAGGAAAAGAATGAATGGAATTCAGAAAAGAACAAGAAGAAATTCTATCGTTCAAATCATAAGAAAATTCTTAAAGCTAATGATACATGGAGTGCTAGATATAGAGACTCTTCAGAAAGTAAATCTTATGAATATGATTCATCAACATATAAGAATATGGGATTCATTGCTACTACTTCTTTCCCTAATACATGTCTTATGTCCAAGGTATGCTCTGCCGAGGCTTTAACCAATTTATCCCTTGATAAGAGTTAAAATTATGAAAATAGTACTTCTAATGAAGATACTTCATCCTCATAAAATGAATAAATACCTTCATATGAAGAAGTTTCTAGATTTTCAAAGTTACTTGAAGCATGAAATTGTAAAATTAATATGAAATTAGACAAGGCAAACAATAGGGAATAAATTATTACAAAAGAGATTTTAGATCTTTCTTGAGATCTTAGAAATAAAGATGGGATTTTAGAAAAACATTCTAAATTCCTTGAGACAACAAATTCTGTTAAGGAATAACAATATAAAGATCTTAAGAATGCTATTTTAGAGATAAATGTTTTTGAGGAAAAATATAACTCTAAGGAAATTATTCCTGGGGATAGGAATTTAGTCATTAGACTCAAATATGAAATATTTTCCCTTAAGAAGCATATTTTTAACATTAACTATGGGAAGTAAAATTTTGACAAGATATATTCTCAAAATAAACCTCAAAGAATCACTACTGGAGTAGGTTATACTCACCAAAAACTGGATTTCAATTACAACTATTTTGTTCCTTGTAGAGCCCCTTTTTGCACTAAATGTCAAAGTGGAGGGCATTGGAAGAAAAATTAATCCTTGAATAAAATTCAATCTCTTGGGTTTCATACAGCTTATTTTTTTAAATAAATATGTATACCCAAAATTTTGTTGACTAACAATCCCAGATCCAAGAATGTTTGGATTCTGAAATTCAAACTCTTTTGTTTTCACGAATATAGAGAAGTTACCAACAAAAAAACGTGGTACATGGATAGTGGAAGTTCCATGAATATGATTGGTAAAAAAAATTATTTTGAAATGATTATCAAGGAGAAAGGAGGAAAAGTAACATTCGGAGATAATGCTCCGAGAGAAATTATTGGTATAGGTAACATTGTTCTTCTAGGAAAAACGTTGATTTTAAATGTTTTATTTGTTAAGGGTCTTAAGAATGACCACATTAGCATAAGACAATTATGTGATGAAGGATCCATTGTGAATTTTAGGAATGATAATTGATTTGTACACTATTCAAATGAAGAATTTATTCTTTCTTCCAATAGGCAATAGAATGTTTACACACTAAACTTAGAAAACCTTAAGAGGAAAGATATACCTTGCCTTAGTGCAATGGAAGATCATTCTTGGTTGTGTCATAGAAGGTTAGGTCACAGTAACTTTAAAGAACTTATGAAAGATTTCTCTGAAAGGATTAGTTAAGGATATAATGGAGCTTATATTTGATTAATCAAATGTTTCTGACCCTTGTCAATATGGAAAGAAACACAAATCAAGATTTAAATCAGTTGGTGAAGTCTCAACTACTGATGCAGTACAGTTAGTACATATAGATCTCTTTGGTCCTACACAAATTGGAAGCATTGGGGGAAAGTATTATGTATTTTTCTTGGTTGATGATTATACAAGATTTGCATGGGTCTATTTTCTAGAAAATAAATCTGAAGAATTTTATTATTTCAAAATTTTTAGAGCCCATGTTAAAAATGAGAAAAATCTTCAATTGAAAACTATTCATAGTGATCATGGTGGAGAATTTCAAAATTCTGATTATGAATCTTTTGGTAGTAGAAAAAACATTACTCACAACTTATCAGCACCTAGAATAGCTCAACAAAATGTTTTTGTTGAAAGAAGAAATAGAATTCTTCACGAGATAACTAGAACCATGTGGAGTGAGTATTCTTTAACCAAACATTTTTGGGCTGAGGCTGTAAGTACTGCTTGTTATACTATAAATCGTGTTTTGATTAGACCTTTTCTTAATAAAGCTCCTTATGAGTTATTGAATGATAGAAAACCTAGAGTTTCCTACATTATGGTATTTGGATTCAAGGTATTAATTATTAATACTAAAGATAACTTGCATAAATTCTCACCAAAATCTGATGAAGGAATTTTCTTAGGCTACTCCACAACTTCTAAGGCATATATAGTTTTAATAAAAACAATTTTATTGTTGAATAGACCATACATGTTAAATTTGATGAAACTGATCCTTTTATTTTTAAACAACCCCAACCTACAGCCTCAGATGTTTCTTCAAAAATTGATTTTCAACCTATGATAGAAGATCCTTTTGAATAGAAAATTTCAAAGAAGATACTTCGGAAAAATTTACCCTAGAAGATTTCCTACCCTATGTTGGTGAACATGTTTTACAAAACCCAAATCTGTTGTTTCTGAACAATCATCCCAGTGATAGTATCATTGGTGATGTGAATCAACCTATAAGGACTAGAATTTCCTTAAGAAATGAAGTAGAACATCTTGCATTCCTTTCCCAATTATAACCAAAAAGCACTGATGAAGCTTTAGGTGATGATGATTGGATAAAAGCCATAAAGGATGAACTAAATTAATTCGAAAGGAATAATTTCTAGAACATGGTAGAAGGACCTAAGGAAACTATTGTTATTGGAGTAAAATTGGTCTTGAGAAATAAATGTGATGAAAATGGAATTATAGTATGTAACAAATCTGGATTAGTTTCTAATGTCTATAATCTACAAGAAGGGATCGACTATGAAGAAACCTATGCTCCAGTATCTAGAATTGAATCTATTATTATTTTACTCGACATTGTAGCATTTTTCAATTTCAAACTTTTTTCAAATGGATTTGAAATGTGATTTCCTTAATGGTTATGTTCAAGAGGATGTTTTTGTTAAACAACCTCCTGGATATGATGATACAAAACAACATGATCATCTTTTTAGACTTACTAAAGCTTTATATGGTCTTAACCAAGCACCCAGAGCATGGTATGATAGACTTAGATGATTTTTGCTTCAACATAACTATATTATGGGAAATGAAGATCAAACCATTTTTATAAAGAAACATTAGATAAAATGTTTTTATTGTTCAAATTTATGTTGATGAAATTATATTTTCTCAACTCAGCAATCTTTAACGGATTTCTTTACGGAACAAATGAAATATATGTTTTAAATGAGTATGATGGGTGAGTAAACATTTTTTTTTGTTTTTCAAATTTCTCAAAAACTTGAAGGAATCTATATATCCCAATATAATTATATTAAATATCTTCTTTAAAATTATGTATTTGACAACACTAAAAGTATAATTACTCCCATCGGTACCTCAAACACACCTGATCTTGATGAAGCTGGGAAACCAGAAGATCAAACAACTTTTAGAGGTATGATAGGAAGTTTACTTTACATGACAGCTAGTCATCTAGACATAATGTTTTCAGTATTCTTATCTGAAAGATATCAATCCAATCATAAGTAATCTCATTTAAAGTTAGTGAAAAGAATTTTTCACTACTTAAAGGGAACCATAGATATAGAACTCTTTTATACTTGTGGAAATTAATTTTTTATAAAAAAAACTTTGTTTGCTAAAATTGGTGGATGTAGAATGGATAGAAAGAGTATATCTGGAACCTTTCATTTCATTGGAGATTCATTAGTTTCTTGGTCTGGAAAAAAGCAACACTCAGTAGCACTTTCCATTGCTGAAGTTGAATATGTATCAGCTAGAAGTTGATGTGCTCAAGTGTTGTGGATGCAACACACACTCACAGACTATGTCTTGAGTTTTACCAAAACACAAATTTTGTGTGACAATACAAGTGCCATTTCCATTAGTAAAAACCCTTCACATCACTCTCGTTCAAAAATATAGATATTATGCATCACTTTATTAGGGACCACACACAAAAAAGAGGATATCATTCTTTAGTTTCTCGGAATTCAAGATCAACTTACTGAAATTTTCACAAAATCATTATCTTCTGATAGATATGAATACATTAAACAGAAGTTAGGAATGATAATCATAAGGTAATACTCCTTAATTAACTTCTTGTTGAATCAATCTCCTTATAGTAATAAACACCTTTTGATAGGGGGACTATATTTGTTATCGAAGGTTTTTTGAATTTTTTCATAATGAAAATTTTCATAGTTGGTTTTTCAAATTTTTCGTAATGAAAATTTTGGTAATTATTTTTTTTTTCAAAATATTCGTAATAAATTTTTCGTAGTCAATTTTTGATGTTTTTTTAATGAAAATCATCGGACCTGAAGTTTTTTTAATGAAGATATTTGGAGATGAAGTTTTTGTAATGAAAATCATCGGACTTGAAATTTTCGTAATGAAAATCTTCGGACCTGATGTTTTTGTAATAAAAATCTTCAGACCTGAAGTTCTCATAATGGAAATCTTCGGACCTGAAGTTTTCGTAATGAAAATTTTCAGACCTGAAGTTTTCATAATTATAATCTTCAGACCATAAATTTTCGTAATGAATATCTTCTGACCTGAAATATTCGTAATGAAAATCTTCGGACATGATTTTTTTGTAATAGAAACTCTCAGATTTGAAAATTTTCGTAGTGAATGTTTTTTCGTATTCATGTTTTTTGGGAATCCAAAAGTTCTTGAAGAAGAATATTCCTCACTATGAATAATCTTCCTAGCATTCTGAAAGGTATTATTCCTTCTTGAGTTTTTTGTAATTACCTTTTACTTGATGAGAGCTTTTTTTTGTTTTAAAATTTCTCGGATTCAAGTTTCCCTAAATCCTAATTTTTTTAAAACCTCAAAAGATCACATCCTACCAAATTTTCCATGCAGATATCATATCAACCGTTAAATCAGATCATAAGGGTTCCCAACCGTTAGATTGGATTTGGATGTTGAAACGTCACTTCAATCGCCTATATAAAGGGGACCCTCGATGGTTGTCCCACATCAGTTTTCAAAGCATTTGCGTGTTGAAGCTCTGCCCCTCTACAAAATCCCATTCCAAATTCATTATAAGTGCTCCAGTCTGAATGTCTGCAGAAGCTCCTTCTCAAGATATGTCTACGGTCAAGCCAATTCCGGAGTGGAAAATATAAAGGGAGAGGATAGTTCATCCAAACACATTCAATAATTATGACTCAATTATCTCCAAGAACATCAAGATCAATGGATGTGAAAGTGTTGCTATTTCAACGACACGAGCTCAGGATGTAGTCTATCCGAATATTCTTATAGAATTATTTTATTTGGTTTCTTTCTTTAAAGAATATGGCAGAGATAAATTCTCCTTCAAATGTTATGGAAATACATATGCACATTTTTCTACCAATGTGGCAAGCTTGGTGGGGCTGTCATATGAAGGAGAAGCCGAATATTTCTCTCACTAGCTGTCAAAGGTTCAAGGAAGTTTCTTTAAGGTGGAGGATATGGAATGCCTTGGTCTTACTTATGTAAAGACAGCAATGATTTCCCATCTATCTACCAAAAATTGGATTCTACTACTATGTGTTCAAGGGTTTATCGTACCGAGGAAGGGTGATAAAGAAACCCTTTTGAAAAGTGACATGTGCATTATGGATTTTTTGGAAAATATAAGGATGTTCAACCTCAAAAAGAACATCCACATTACAATTGAGAACATCAAGAATGGGAATCTGAGAGATCAGATTATTATGACTCCTTCCCTTCTCTCTAGACTAATAGTTCGATGCCTAGAATATTTCAAGATCCCCTGTAGATCAAAGCCTAGGAATTAAAATGTTATGTTGATCAGTGATGAAAACCTCAAGAGGATGATGTTTGGTTTCTCCAAGGAGTTAGGAGAATTATATGATCTACCTGAAGAAGATGCAAAAGTTGTTCCCAAAAATGTTGAAAAAGTAAAACAATCAAAGAAGGCTGGAATGAAAAGGAAGATAAAGGAAGTGGAAGAAAAAGAAAAAACCCCTAAGTCTATGGAATCCCAATCCCCACCTCCTAAGCCAAAGATGCAGAAATCCTACCCAGATGAGGTGGTATCAAAATGGAGGGAGGATAAAAAGAATAGAAATACAGTGGAGCCAGAGTTCGGTTTGAATCCTGATGAGGCTAAGGCCTTGATAGAAAAGGCTGCTGAGGAGCTTGAGAAGTAATACAAGGAAAAGAATCTGAAGAAGAAGTTTTCAGAGGCTACACTTTTTCAATCCCTTCTGAGGGATACTGAAGTTTCATTCGAACAAAATCTCATACCAAAAACCATCATCGTAGAACCATTGTCTGAGACACTAGGAAAAAATTTCATGACCCCAAAAAAATCCACAAGAGAAATTTTGGAAGAGAAGAAAGATGCAGAAGAATTACAAGAAGCAGAGAATAGTGTTGGATCTGATGACATGATCAAGAAAGTTGAAGAATATCATAAAAAAGAAAGTGCTTCCGAAAAGATATCAATCTGGACTTCACAAGACGGATTGTCAAAACTTGTTCCTCGTAGAGGTGATTAGAAGGGTGCAGAGGAGGAAGGGATTAAATTGTTAGAGGACGAGAGTCATAATCATGACTTCATTCTTCCTGAAGATGTTGAGGCTGGTGCTGAGAAAGATAAATTTGATGAAGATAAAATTATATAGTTCTCCGGTAGTGAGCATGAATCTCATGATGAAGAGGCTATTCTGAAAATAAGTAAGGGTAAATAAGTGGTTACTGATACCCAAATGAAAGAAACCTTGAGGAATAAAGAAGCTGGAAGAACCTCTAAAAGGAAGCTGGTAGAGCTAGGGGAATAACCATCTCAAAAAAAAATGTCTCATTCAGAGTCATCTGTCTTAGGACATGATTTTGTTGTTCAATATCTGAAGAAGTTGGTAGATACCATTCCGATTTTTCCAGGAATTGATTCTAGATGCCAGATGCTTCAGCACAGCTTGAATCAAAAGTTAGACTCTGTATCCATGGTGATAGAAATATGTGTTAATATTGAGTCCGAATATAAAAACTTCTTGATCAACTATGAATCTCAAAGAAAATATTTCAATAATATGACCAGATGGTATACGAAAATCTTTGTATATTTGGAAGAGCATGATCAATTTCAAGAAGATTTCAAGGAATCTTTTGACAAAGAAGACAACAAAATCAAGGATCTTACAAACAGCTTCAAGGAAAAGCTGTCCCTAGAAAAAAAATACTCGGATTCAATAGGTGAAAGATCTGAATGGGAAGCTGCGTTATATTGTTGAATGCTTGAAAACAGAAAAGGATCTTCGGATTAAGATCCAAGAAAAGCTAGTGAAGTAAGACAAATTTTTGAAGGCTCAGGAAGAGGCCACTAAGGCTCAGGAAGACAGGTTCAAAGAATTAGAAAATAAAGCAGAGGAGGATCAAAAAGAGCTGAAAAACCTGAAGACCATTGTGAAGATACTAATTCCCAAGGAAAAAGATGCAAAATATATCCCACTCCAATATTTTTTTGTATTTGTTTTTCTTTGTACTAATAATTCTAATCTCAATGAAATTGTGAATGCTTGTTTTCTTTGGTTGTCTATAATAATATTTCAGGTACCATATTTTTTTTGTTCCCTCAAACTCTTTTTGAAAATCACAAAGGGGGAGAGGGAAAAATATTTCTAAAGGGGAGAAGGAAAAAGGATTCTATGTAAGGGGGAGTTTATTTAAGGGGGAGTTCTCATTACGATGATTTCCACATTCAAATGAAAATTCTCATTCTAGAAATCTAGAATACGATACTTAGAGTTTTAAAGCCTATGGGGGAGTTAGTCATATTCACCATTGTCCATGAACAAAGGTAGATAAG
This sequence comes from Viscum album, assembly GCA_963277665.1. Classification (NCBI taxonomy): domain Eukaryota; kingdom Viridiplantae; phylum Streptophyta; class Magnoliopsida; order Santalales; family Viscaceae; genus Viscum; species Viscum album. The sequence goes on along the minus strand of OY728148.1, from coordinate 1,425,354,490 downwards.
AATTAATTTCAGATTCTAGAAATTTATTCGAAGATATTATATTATATATCGTAAGGATGTTTGTTCTTTCAAAAAGGGGGATATTGTTGTTTAAATAAAGTTTTCCTTATGACTTTTCCATTCCTTCATGTAATTGGGAGATTGTTTATTCAATAAGGTTTTCCTTATGACTTTACCATACATCTTGTTTTGAAAATCACAAACACCTTATTTTAAGGAAAATTTCTTTTTGTCCTATATTTTACCAATATAAAGAAAACTTTCCTTACCCAAGGAAATTTATCCTTACCATGTTTTCTTTAATCAAATAATAAATTTTCTAAGTGTAAAAATCGGATTGAAACAAAAACCTCAGAATCATATAATACTAAGATATGAAGAATTATGTTTAAAGACTCCGAATTAAGGTTACAAACTCTCAGGAAGTTCAACTCTGAATTCTGGATACGAATTATCATGAAGTTCAACTCTGAATTCAGGTTACGAACTATCATGAATTTCAACTCCAAATTTTGGATACGAACTCTCATGAAGTTCAACTCTGAATTCTAGATACAAACGTAATGAAGTTCAACTCTAAATTCTGGATACGAACTCTCATGAAGTTCAACTCATAATTCTGATTATGAACTTATGTAAAGTTGGACTAGGAATTCTGATTATGAATTCTAGTTACAAACTTCTCTAAGTTATGACTCTGAGTTCTCTGAATACAAACTCCAAACTATTATGAGTTCTGACTCCAAATTCTCATGAACTCTGACTCCGAACATTGTAAGTTCAAGTTCCAAATTCATTAGAATCCAGACTCCAAATTTCCATTAAATCCAGACTCCTAAATTCTATAAAATTCAGGTTTGGAATTCCTACAAAACAAAATCCGAATATCCTTTTATTGTAGACTATGAATTCAATTTTGGTTAGACTCTGAACGTTCGTTTACTAATATTCTACATATCAAATTCTATTTATACTTACACTTGTTTAGTAATAAAATGATGTTATGTTTTCAGTTATCAATTAACCGTTGTTTGAGTGACACGTGTATAGGTCCCTCCAAAATTCAAGGAAGAATATGACTGTTGGGGGAGGGAGCCTACCGTTGGAGTTGTGCCTATAAATAAGATCTCATTTGAACGTGCTTGAGACTTTTCGAGACATTTTGTATTTTTGAAGCTTAGAACTTTAAGAAGTGATTTCTAGAGAGAGAGGCTCTAATAAATTCTCAGGCTTCGTGTAGAATGTTTTGAACTGCTTGTTCAAACTTTTCTTCATGCATATTTTCTTAGTGCAGAGGTTCGATATACTTGAAATCAGATACTTTAGTTTGTGAAGTCAGAGGTGCTGGTTTCCTTACAAATCGAGGGATTGTGGGGATAGGAAGACAGATACCGATTTTTGGATTGAGGGCTTAGCTAGGTTTGGGTAAGATAGACTTTCTTGAATGTATAAATCAAGGAACCTCTTATCCAGGGTTGTTGGATACCCTCCTCATTGGGTTAAAATAGTTTCTACTTGTTACTTGTAGTGTTACTACATTGTTTTCTGCGGTGAATTTGTATTGGTGGGGAAAGTATAACATTCTTATACATCTTTATAAATGTACTCTGATTTTATTGGATTTTATACGCTTTAAGGTAAAATCATAGTTGGTGTAAACTTTTGTGAAGTTTCATTTCTGGAGTCACTTTTCTGGAATCAAGAAAGATTATAAATCTTAGAGGTGTTGTGAATTTTGTTTATGAAAAAGTTCCAAAGGAATTTTTAAAGTATACAATTCACCACCCCTTCTTGTATTTGATAATTTCATTACATATTCGATCATAAATTTGTTATTATAGAGTATATCGTACTTAGACATACCATCTCACATTAAACACCTGAAGCCACAGAAAAAACATAAATGTCATTGTTTCAATCTTAAATTAATATAAATGATTAAATGATACACATTGAAAAGTATATAGAGTCTAGATACCCATACTTGTATTCTTAGATGGGAACATCTAATGACAACTAAAGCATTTTGGGGTTTTATTTCATTCCAGTCCTGCTGTTCCCCTCTACTTGAGATTACGAAGTGTGAGATTCATGAGAAAAAATAAAATTGCTTATGATCCTACAATACCAAATATTCAGAAACAAAAATTTTCTTTTTATTATGATGTTTCTAGGCTATATGACATATACATAACATTATTTTCATCATATCTCTAGATTCCCATTATATATAGGAAATACTATAACATTTTCATAGATATGAAATAAAAAGTAATTACAAAATATAAAACTTGTGTAGAAGAAGTTTTACAATTATGGTAAATGAAACTCAGGAATATATCAATCAATATACATGTGATGGTTAGAAAAAGTGCATCAAGATGTTCTATTTAGGGTATCCAGTAAAACAACACTCTAACTTGTACTGAATCTAACTACTAAAAACTCTCAATCTACTAGATCCCATATGATAATCACGATTCGATCAAAATATCACTTATTTTAGGGGGTCTCCATGTTTAACTCCATGAAAATTTTTATAACAATGAATTCACCTTTCTGATTAAAATATCAAAATGGTGAAACATACGACGTATATGATTTTCTACAAATGGGGCATGGGCTCTATGGAAGGAATCACTGCTCTAGTAATATAATAGAATAATAAAATAGGTTTGACACTGCTTGGTAAAAATCCAATATCATAGACACTTACTTAAATATAGAATAAATATTTAGATTCATTAAATGTTTCTATATAATATAATTCTTGTAAAATTAGTGATCATGGGTCGCTTGGATCTTTTCCAGGTCACATCACCACAATTCAAGGAAAAGAGATAACCCTGCTATGATTCCATGTAATTATGATTTGTATAGAATACCACAATAGTGTACCACCTCACTACAAGATATACATATCCTCTATACACCATGAAAATATTATTTGTGAATATCATATACATAGATATAGTTTTTACTATTTCCCAATGTATCACTCATAGATTATCTTGATATCCACATACCATGCCATGAAAGAATCATTTTTTTTATTTTATTAAATCACTACCAGTCTAGGTGAGTTCCAAAAAGAAGATAACATGTGAAAAAAAGAATTAAAAGTAGGTTGGGTAAGGAACCATACCCAAGACCAGACCCTCCCAAAAGGAGAAACCGAAAAATGACCATAAACATGATGAACAAGAATCCCTATATAAGATTGAACCATAAAAAATCCCATGAATGAAACATATCCTACGGTGACCCATCACCTCCCAAACTACAAATATATATTGGTCTAGAAAAAGAACTTGACCCCATCACATCAAATTATCCCATTGATTTCACTTGTCCTTAGAGAAACTCATCACTATCCTTGGGACATATCTCCACTGATGCACCTTGGGACAACACATCCAAAAAGTAGGGTATGCCAAATCACCACCATCGACTCAAAAAATCAAAGCCTCTAGTCCACACCATACAAAACACAATGTCCCCAGCAACACCACCATTATAGAGGTCACCAGCACCACCCAAATTGTCAGGGAATTTTTCGAACAAGACCATATAGATGGTTGCACGTGGGAGTAGGAAAAATGTTAGGGGAAATCAATGAATTGTGGATCTGAGCCCATGAGACTCCTAAAAAAGAGACAAGTCATGCTGTATCCTCATATATAATAGATGAAAGAAATTTCTGTTTAACATGTAACCAAACCCAAACATTATGGTATAAGACAAAAGGAAAAGGAGGGTAACTATTAGAGATTTACACCGACTCCAATCATTCCAGGGTCTCTATCTATGACCGCGTAATGTCTCAGGTAGAAGTCGATTTTCCTACCTAGTTCCAACTCTAAAAAAACAAACCTCTAAGGTACTGATGGAAACCATTAAGCTCGGCTAGGACCAGATCTTCAAAATGATCCTCATGAAGGCACCAGAGATTCTTGGATTCCAGGAGGTGTCATAGTGAGATGAGGGTGCCAATGTGTGCATAGATATCCATCAACTTCAAGATAAGATTAGAGGGGGAGTTGGGAGACCCTAGGGGATATGTGCAGGAGTGATTCCGCTTAGTGGCCAATAGTAATCAATATCCACACAACTTGATTTATTAAAAGGAAATAACAAACCTAGTACATAATCTGGAATATATGGAAGATCCCACTAACATAGAATACCTGATTCCTTAAATTATTTAAATCTCTTCCAATTTTATTGATATATTTTATAAGAGATATAAATTCCATACAACACCATCAATAATCCTCTCTTAGTATAATCTATATTGTATCTTTTGATTACCTTATCAATTTATATACATTGACATAGACTGAATATACATTTAGATATATCTAAATAGACATTGATACCTAGAATATATAATTATTCTCTTAATTCCTTAATGGGGAAGAATTAATTTTACCATGTCTTCACATTTTATAGGAATTGAACTTAATTACAAATTAATAATATGCCGACAAAATATAATATAATGAAAATGACCAAAATCTTTATATCATTATTATAGATTCTTTAAATATATTCATTATTTTTTTAAAAAAAATCTATAATGGTCTTATAGAAATGAATATTTTTATATCTTGATTCCTACATGAATTCATAAATTTATATTTTTAGTTTGAACAATTTATTGATACTAATTGACATTATAAAATCACCAGGTTGTTTTATATATACATCTTCAACCAATTAAAGTTTTTGAAAATTGGTTTGAACATCCATTTTCAAAATCACATAATCTTGGAAAGATTTTAATAAAATTAATATTATGATATATTGTAGCATCATGATCAGCAATAAGATCTCATCATAGTCAATTCGTTAAAATACACCAAAATACATCATGCACAATTATACATTATAGTTTCTTAATTTACCATCAATGTTCACTTTTTTACTATTTTTTTACACTAGTAGTTTTTATATTCGTTAGAGGGTATTTGAAAATACAAAAATGATTTTGAAACATTTAAACTGTTATAAAATTCATTACTTCTTTCCATTTATCAACATAAATTCAATATACTACTATCTTTGAGGTTCAATGGTCATTATCCTCATGGAATAATGTGTATCTTCAACTAATGAATAAAACCATGTCTCTATAGTTTTGTAGCATATCTAGAAAAAATATACCATAATTCAATCTGATTAGTAGCAGTACATCTCTTTATCAAATGAGGATATTTTCACCAACCCAACTCTGGTGAATCAAGATCATTAAAATTCTCGAAGTAAATCTTACTCGCATTTTATAAATTATAAATGTGTACCCCTTCTTAAAATATATAAAATATCACCATAAAAAAATTTGATTCTAAATTTTCATATACATTGTATCCTTTAGATTTCATAGGATAACCTATAATAATTCACTTTGTGCTAAAAGATGCTAGTCTTTCACAAGGTGTAGTCTAGACAAATTACCCCCATCCCCAAACATGTATTTGTGATAGATTGGCTTAATTTACATACCATAACTCATATGGAATCCAGTATATAGCTTTAGTTAGTAATCATATTGGTGTATATTCTATTATATAAAATTTATATTTCCAAAAGGATAATGTTAGATTTTAATGATTTTTCATCGATCTTACCATGTCAAGAAGGGTATAATTTCTAATTTCACTTAAACTATTCCACTAAGCCTTATAAAGTGTAGTGTGTTGAGAGAACATCCCACACTCCTTAATATGATCAATTAATTAATGGTCAAGATAATCATAGACATATTTTTGTTGAAGATTCATAATGTTGTTACCAAGATGGTTCTCTAATTCATTCTAATATTCATTATACATGTAAAAGGAATTTTAATTACACCACATTAAGAAGATATATCTATACATACAAAAAGTACCAGTATAATTTTGGATTTTAGAAATATTTCCCCCTTCCTATACTAGAAATGGACCACATACATCAATATGAATCAATTCTAGTTGTTATTAAGACATTTCTTCATTTTTAGTAAATGGTGCATTGGTCATTTTACCTTATAAATAAGCATTACATTAATCCCATGGTCTAAACTTCATTGAATCTAAATATACTAGTTGATGTAATTTATATAAATGATTTTCTTTTATAGGTTCGATATTGAACTACCACAGGTTGGTTGGTTATAATTCATTCTCACTATATTTTTCATTGATAAAAAAACTTATTTTTATGTTAATTTATATAAAATAAATTGTGGTGTTGTTTCATACTGTAACATACATTATCCTAATAAAAAAGCATTGTATATTTATAAGACATGAAATAAAATTCAATAGTGTATAGAATCATTAGTAATGGTATTTATTGGTAATAAGAATTTATATAAATAAAGTTATTTAGTAAAAAAACAATGTCACTGGGAAATTTAATATAATGCTCCCCAACCACAAATGTTTCTAATGTTGCACTATTTTCTACACAGAGTTCCCAATAACATTTTACTCTATTAATTGTACTTGGAATCTATATTCCAATACAAAATCATGATTCCCATGATGTATCCAATCCATATGTTATAAAAATAGATATATTTCAATCAAATAATATACCTACAGTTGATGCATCCCCTTATTTGTTTTCCCATCCAAACAATTTTACTTTTAATGAAAATTATCACCATATGAAAGGTATCCTTATTCCCCCACGATTACCTCTATATATATATTTAGCTTCTTAGATGGGTTTCGTGTTAACATCATAGAATTGGGTTTACTTCCAAAAACTATAGACTTTAATTTCCTCCCATAATTCACTCTAAGGACTATAGAGTTGGTATTATTTATATCCTTATCTTGCTGGTAAACAAAATACAAGAGATCTAAGAGTGAATTATTCCTATTTATCATATTTTAATTAAAAATTAATTTCAATAATATAAGAGTAATAAATAAAATAATTATATTGGTTTCTAGTTTTTATTAAAATTTGAACATAGAGGACTCCAACATTTTAATTAAACAAATCATTTTGTGTAAATTAGGTCCTTATTTAATCCATTATAATAACCTACCCTGATATAGTATATTGGATATCAAATATATTTCATTTTTAACAATATATTGGTATAAATCATTGAGATGTTAAAGAAACATGTAGTAATCTTCATCCTTTTATATTTTCTATAGGTCACTAGACATAGATTACAAATTTATGCACTAGAAATATATAACATAAGCTATATAATTATTAAATTTATATTTTTCATATTTTCATGTAATATTTTGGGGATTAGTTGGATGTTGGTATTATAGAACATAAATCTTCATTTCATGGCATAGTACGTTGCTCGATTTCATCTACCACTCCAAATATTTTTGTTCATTCAACATATTTTCACTATAATATATTCTTCAAAGTTAAATCAAGTTGTAGGTGATATAAATTTAGTCTTAAACTATTATATTTATTATATTAGTAAATTATATTAATCAGAAATAATTATTATGAGTCTATTAATCATTAAATTTATCACACTATTTTGTTGAACCCTAGTAGTCCTTAACTACTTGATTTACAATATCATGTTTCATGAATATTCTAGTGAAAAGGATTCTTCAAAATATATCCTCATAGTCAAATTCATGGATACCCCACTACATGAATAGTTTGACAATAAAATTTTGGATGGGAAAATGAGTCAACTAATGGGTCCATGATCTATTGATAGGAGTCCCAAATTCATCGATTCAAAACATTAATTTACTCAACACTTTTTCATTAGCATTCTAACATGAAAGATATGTATATTTATTTGTAGAAAACAATAGTTTAGTTGTACCACCACTCTTATAATAACTCCCCAATTGTACGAGATACCGTCAAATATAAATTGGTAAAACCATATACATATGGACTCATTCAAAGTTTTGTGATGTAATTTTTTTAATTTATATTTTTATTGAGGATTTCAAATTATTATTTTGGAATTAAACCCATTTCAATTGAACATTCCTATTCTATGTGATCATAGTAAAAAAAAATTGTGTGTATAAGTTAAACATTAACAATAAAATTATTCACTTCTTGTCTCCAAAATCTTGTTAACTATTGCATGTGGGTATATATAATCCTGATAATTATGTAATTGGTAGTGATATAAAAACAGAATAAACATTTATACAATCATGATCTTATATCAATTGGAAAATCCATCATGTGAATAACGGATTTAACATTCCCACAAAGAAATACCTATATCTCTTCATAAAGTCAATTTAATTTCCCATAATTTTTTTTCATTTCACTTATATGGATTCCCACTAAATATTTATTCGAACTACATCATTTCAGACACCTCTAAATTTTTACAATGTATACTCACATGGTCGTATGTGATACTAAAGATACATGAATTACATTTTACCCCTAAATGTTGACATGTAACCGATATACATTTAAATATTGGGTGATGATTCCTAGATCATCCAAATGATAAATAATTATTAAACAATAAATATTAAACAGACAAATTAAATAAATAAAATAATTCACTCAACATTCACGAGTCGTTATGAAATCAAGTAAAAATTTATGTAAATTACATAATAAAAATTTAAATTTATTAAATTAAAACCATAGTAATATTTAATTCATTAATATAAAATTAATATAAAATTTATTTATTATCAACATGTCATACAAAACCACAAATATTATTGATAAATTCATGACTTTTATATTAGTTTTTGTATGTTTTTATTTTTTTGGATACTTTTGGACCCAAAAGGCCCCCCCAAAATACTCGAAGTCCCGTTTAGGATTGTTTGGGTTTGGAGGGTATATTTTGGTCCCACCACACTTAGTTTGGATTGGGAGAACCTTTTGGGAATCAGGTCTTGTTGGAGTTGATGAGAAGGTTTTGTGGGAGACAACAGTTTATGTGGGTACTATGTGGGGCACCAATATTGTGGGATGCAAATTATTAATTTTTTTTATTTCACCCGCACCATCAGAATGTGTAGTTGGTAGAAGGTACCCCCCAAACAATGGGTGGGGGGATTTATCAACAAGGGTTCCCAATCACCTTCATATTTAATATTTTTTATTAAATAATGTTTTTAATTTATTCACGCATAAGACTTGAAAAAGTGTCTCCACCCTTTTTGACACATTAATATATATATATATATATAAATATATATATATATATATCTGTGTGTGTGTGTGTTTTATTTTTATGATAATATCATTAAATTTTTTATTAATCATAACTTGACCACTAAAAATATGATCAAATCATTGTAAATGGAACTGTGACCGTATCAAATCCCTCTTTTTGAAATATAGATAATTTTATTGAAACAACAAATGAAATAACTGTATGATCACTGTGAAATACTTTTTTGGTTTTAGTTGTACAATATAAGTGTAATAGTAGAGGAAATATAAAATTTACAGAAAAATTGATGTTACACAACTTCTTCTATGATGAACCACATGGTTATCAACCCAAGTATCTAATATAATTTAAATATGCATGGAAAATGGAAAACCAAAATTGTAACTAATTCTATTTTATTTGAAAAATTATTCAAATCATTACAAGAAAATATCGATTAAAGTAACTGAAATCAAAATCCTCTAGATCTCCCTCAATAACATTAGATGCTTATTTAATTATCAACCATAAATACATGAATATTATGCCAAATAACTAAATTGGATTTCAACATCATCACAATCATGAAAAATTAGACATTTGATCCTCAAACATGGATCAATCCATTCCTAAAACTTCATTTTATTTCTCTCTCTATAAAATAAGGGAGACCATGAAAGGTTACCGAAATAGATCAAGGAGATTATAATACCATTTTATAGTCTTTAATTTTATAAATATATAGGTTATTACTTCTACATATTTCATTTAGTTCACTATAGAAATTATGATTGTAAAAAAACCAAAAATATCATAAATAAATCATAAAACATAACACAACTGTTGTGAATATGTTGGCAAATAAATTTGATAAAATAATTATGTTAAATGATAAAATATGAGTCATTAAATCAACTGGTTTTACTCTTATAAAATAATAATCCATCCGTGAATAAATTAATTACTCATTCGTAAAATATTTTTATTTTTATTGCGTTAATTTATTATAAATACACTAATTTATTTAATTTAATAATTATAATTCTAAACGTGAAGAATATTGAATTTATTTATTTTTTTTAATTTCATACAATTTATAAATTTTATACATTACCCAACTACCCCACATGAACCACCACGTGCTACACACCAATTCATTATAATTAGAAATGCTTTTTATTACACACCATGGGTGATCCTCTAGAACCTTAACTCAATAGTTGAAAAAATTGGTCACATATTAGGAGTAGTTTTTAGAATCACATCAAGTCCCCTTAAGAGACATGGTTTAGTTATATGAATTAAAACCCCATCCGAGAAAACTATGTGTACTATTATATCTTTTTTATATAAAATCTGTGAAATAAATATTCATATTTTTATCACCATACAAACAAAATTATTTATTATTATAATGAACACACAGTGTGGAATTATCTTTATATAATATGGCCATGGATTTAATAAATTCTCTACAATCCTGGTACGTTGTACCTGAGATATCTCATCCTATATGAAAATGACAATTCCTATCTTGATTATCCTTGAAATGTAATATCACTAATGTTGAACCTAATTCAATGTATCTCACCACAAACATAAATGTCATGGTTTTTATATTACATGAATGTACATGATCAAATCATACACATTGATACCAATCTCATGTTTAGAGATCAATACACAAGTTTATAGATATTAATATTCAAAAAATCACAAATCATGTAGCATTTCTATTAATAGCTTAACCATTTTGATCTTCTATACTTAATGTCACCAAGTATTAAATTTATGAGAAGAAGATCAATTTATTATTTTCCCCTCACACATGATAATCCGAAACCATTTTTTAACATTGCAATGTTGTTTCTAGGAAATAGAATATATATTTATGATTATTATAATAGTATCCCAATGTTCACATTATAGCTACAAAGATCTATAAAATTTTCATTTGGTTTATAATAAAATGAAATTAATAAAAATTTATAAAATTTATAAGGTTCATTAAAATCATGTAAATGAAAAACACAAATATATAAAACTATATAGATTTGATGTTAATAAAAATTATATCAAGCAGTTAGGTTTAGGTAATCCACTATCACTATATCTTGTAGGAGGGAGTTACTTCTTTGATAGAGAGAATGATATCATTTGAGAAGCTGATGTATTGTGGAAAATATTTTGGTGTTTGGTGTGTGGTAATAAAATATTCTAATTCTTGTACCTTGATTGAGTTTTAAGGAATGAACTTGATGTTAGAAATCTAAAGGATAACTTCCATTGATTTTAATCATTAAGTTAACATGGGATGTTGGAGGAATTTATTTAGAGGGTCAATTTAAGGTATTTTTTTGAATTTATGATGCATTAGATAATGTTATACGTTATAGATTATGATGAATTGGGCACGGTAATTATTATTAATGATAGAACATATGAACTTAGTGACCAACATCATGTGACTTAGTAAATATAAAATTTCATTTTTTAATTATTCTTCTATGTCAAGCAGGCATCGAGGGATAACTCAGTTGTTATCATAAAAAAGGAATACTTTTTTCACCAAGATAGGTGACATAAAAATAAATAGATGTATTAAATACTTATTAGTGTCCTAGAATTCGGTTTAACATTCTTTACCCCAAGAATATACAGTTTATATTTTCAAAATCCATGAAAAGGAATAAAATTTTCCAAACGGTATGGTGATAAACTAATGAATGTTATCAAGGACACCTTGAATGCCTCAAAAATCATAGATTTCACAGAGGCTGAATGTATATGATGACATTATCTTTATCTTGATTGTTCTTGATGTCTATATACCAGACAATGAATTTGAGAAATTTTTATTAGGTGACCCTAAATCCACGCTTCAATGGGTTTATCTATAGATTGTTAGTGTTGATCATTATAAAAACATTCTTAATGTCTTAGAGATGTTCCTAATGTTCTAAATATTTTACCATTAAGTTCGCTATATAGAACTCCACCATTGTTCCAACAAGGGGATTGAGTATTTTATGTACTGCATGCTAATATGTTTATCTAGTGTTCTTTATAATGGAGGTAATCACCTGATAATAGTATATTCCATAGGTTAACGTGAATATGGTTTCCTATTTAACTTTTGGGGACATACATATTTTATTTTTCCAAAGTATCCTTTGGAGATGGATATGTCTTGGAACCTAGAGGTTGTGTTGATGAAAAATTAAATGATTAGAATAGGTAAGTCTTTATTCTAGAAGTGGTAGTTAATGTTCATTAAATTGATTAATACTCTAATATATTTTTTCTTATTCATGACCATTAAAATTATATATGCCTACATGGAGAATTGATCTTCTCTAATGAAGCTGACGTTGAAGATATTATGGACTTCAATATCAAACCAGACATTGTGAGAGGGATGCATTTTTTGGGAACCTGTTTGTATACAAGGTGATCGATATGAAGGAAAATATAGTGGAAAGATTCCATGGGATTGAGTATTGGAATATAATTATAGATTCATAGAATTATTTTATGGAGATGCTTCAATAATACCACATGTTTCTTATTTTCATCAAGTGGCTTTCAAATAACTATCAATATTAGCATTAGATATTACTCTATAATAAATTTATCCTCACCAGTTCATCAATAGGGGAGTAAAATCCTTATTCAATGATAGGAGGGTATTTTTTCATATAAATTTTGTTTGTGACATGAGGTATAATGGGAGGAGATTCATCATAAGTCACATTAAACTAATGGATTGTTTCATTTTCCTATGTGGTGGGTGTAATCTTTAGAATCATGATCTTGTATTTTTTCTTCCATAAAAACCATGTAGAAATTGGCTATTCCTTCTATCTTGTGTTGTCTTATTCTATATGGATTCACTATTTAGTAAAAGTATCATGGATTAGTTGAAAACCAATGGGTCTATCATACTCATTAGTATATATGGTGGACATTCAAGTTTATGGGGATAATATGGATAGCCAATACACAATAATTGAGGGGTTCCGAGGTCTTAGAGTCACCCATCCTTTATCTAAAGAATATGGTATTTGATTTCACTTCTTATTCTTGGGAGTAATTAAATGGGGACCATATTCTCTTGTAATTACTTATACATAGTGGGTTGGATTCTTAAAAATAAAAATCATGTCATATCAAGGATCTATTGAGGAATGTTTCAAGCTATTTGGATCATTTAAACACTTGGTTCCATTAAACTATGGTTTTATCTATCCATTTTATAGTACCCGACATCAAGGAAGTGGTATTAACATAAGTATAAATTTTAATCATCCCTATGTATCAAAACTACTCATATACTGAGATAGTAAATGAGGCACTAATGATTTGAAGAAGGTAATATTGTATTTATGTGAAACCAAAACCTTACTATAATGGTGTTTTAAAAAGTTCATTTTGAGAAAACCTAGAATTTGATATTGGACACGAAATTTCTAAACAATGAATTGAGTTGGATATTTTCAAATGGGTTATAATCCCTCTATTCATATCACTAAATCCTTTGATTCTATGTGTCTATATTGATCTCTACTGACCCTAGATTTTATAGATTAAAGGTCATGATGTGTTTGATCCGGGTGGTAGGGCCCACCATGCATCGATGGGCTCTAATTCTATTGATCTTTCCTAATAGTTAGAGTGGGTTTTTATGGACCTATATTATTGTCCCCTCATTATATCAATAAAAGTAGATGAGGGATTTCAAATCCATGTGTATAGTTTCCTATGAATATTATTCATCAACAATAGTTACATAGATCTAAAAAGCCATGAGGATATTTAAAATTATAATGAGGTAATTCAAAAGAACCATTGACCAATAGGAACATCAATACATGAGATCTATGGTAACATACAAATGAGGTAATTGTGTTAATTATAATTCTAATTTCAAGGAATATTTTTGATCCTCATGGGATGCTTCATTGACAGTAATGGAGGGCCATATTGCCTAGGGAGGGGGTTCATGGATAATAATTATGGAATTATTCAAATTGATAGTTGGCTAGGACCTATAATTTTATTTATACATATGATATAGTTGCTCAACCAATTAGATTAGTTGCATAGATACACTATAGGACTCTATCTCATGTATATTTTCATACTGAGATCATAACAACAGTTGTATTCTTATCATAGAAGAATATATAACATTTTTAGATACAAATGCTTTTGTTTTGTGGTTTAGAGGGGAATATTTCTTTATCCTATGAGAATAAGTGAGGAGTTATTGGATTAGTTAACATGTGTGATTCATATATGGGCTTAGGACAATGGACCAAAACTCAAATGACATTGGTAGATCCATACTGTCGTTCCTCATTAGAGGATTCATTTAGAGTCCAACGATTCATTGATCATTTTCCCCTATGTGGGTCATATAAAGCCTATTGGAGTCACTATATCATTGAAAATGATAGGGTATCATAATCATTATATTGGAGTTTATTATAGTTCCTTTTGTCTTTATAGGGATATGAATATGGTGGTGTCACTAGAGAGGACAAGTTATCTGTGTATGGTCCTAACAAATTAAAAAATCCATGAATAGTTTCATGTGCTTGAGAAATTGAATTCTAGGCCAGATGTTGGTTGAAATTAATAGGTCCTCAACAAGATACATGATTCTAACCAACATAATCCCAATCATCATTAGGGAGGGGGACATATGTTACATGTTCTAGAGGATCTCTTAGTTTCACTTCACGATTATCTACTATGTGAAGGACCAAAATGTAATAGATAAAGTAATATTTTTGGTGTGCCCATGGGTTCTATGGTAGAGGAAGTAGTTTGGATGATTTTATGTTGGATTCTCTTATGGATTCATCATCACTATCTGCATGGGATGATTTTTTTTCAAAGGTATTAATGGAAAATCTAGGTACATACTCATAATTGAAGGAATAATAAAGAAATATTTTGGTATGTAAATGTTAATGATTATAATCCCTTATAAGGATCCCATCAAAAATTATTAACATGGGTATGTACTAAATAGGGAGTTTTTTGGGGCCTCAAATATTTTTATTGACTGAGGTTCTATTGTCTGTTTTGTAGTGGATATTTATATTGTCATAGGATTTCATGTTGGTGTGGGTGGTAACATGTGAGACCTTTTTTCCTCCATATATACCACTTCTAGTACTTACCTCCTTTAATGAATTTCTATAATTCACATGGGTAATTTAGAGATATTGAGGTGAGCAATAGATCATCATGGACATTCTCCATGCTCATACCCAATAACATCTATTTGGGAATAAATATGTAGAGGGGGTATATTAATCCCTTCCGCCAACAGATGATGTTGGTGACACATTAATTCACCTGTTTCCTTTATTTAGAGTTTAAAATGACACTCATACAGTACAATATAGAGTGAAATAATAGAAAAAATATTTATGGGGTTCCTCTACCTGGTGATGGACCCTTTATTTAGTTTGACATAATAAAAAAAAGTTCCTTTTTAAAATCTTGATTATGAATAAAATTTTTATTCCTCCCATTTCTCAAGGGATACCCTAATCATGCCTCAATGAGAGAAAAAGTTTACAATATACATTTCTTGGTCACCCATTTTATTGAATGATGTTAACCTTCAGTTTCCAAAATATAGTGGTGGATGTATGTGGTCCATCCACTTCAGGTATAGATTCCTTTCAGGTTGAACTGTAGCTTTATGAATCTATTTGAATTTTTTGTGAGTAGAGAGAGTGTTTATTAGGTCATCATTGGGGAATTAACCACGAGTCTTTCCATTGTCTGGTCATTTGACCCTTGGAGTTGATCAACCATGACCATGCTTCGGAAAATGATGTTGTTCCACAAGATAGGGACCTATGGTCAATAACAACCTTGTATCATTTTAGTGGGGATAAAAAATTGGACTTTAGTTGATTAGCCATGGAGATTTGATTGTAAAGGATATTTAGGGAGTGTGATAGGGTCATGTTGAACAACCTCTTAGCCAGGATGGTATCCCAAGAAGAGATTAGTAGGTAGTTTCCACATGACCATGAGATCTTGTACCAAGGTTGAGATCATGGAATCCTCATTAGTTGTCTCAGATTCTTTTGGTATACTAGAAGCATCATCCATCCCTTTACATTTTTCTGGGTTTCGATGGTTATTTTATATTGGTGGTTTAGGTGGAATTTTGAGGCCTATGGAAAATATTTTCTAAAATGTGTTGATGCCTACATGATGGTTCTCCTATAACTATTTGTTATTCTTTGGAAACATCTAGCTCATATTCCTAATCACTATTATTATGTTTCAATGTTTTAGATGGATTGACCACGAAATCAATCGTTGTTGTAGTTGAATTTTGTAAAGAGATGTCGATATCACTGGATGACCTAGTTTGAATAAATTTTCATCATTATAATAGAGGATTGAACTGTACAGATTTATACATCCCCCAACCTATGATTTTCACATTGGAATATTAATATTAAGAAATCCAATGTAGAACTATGTTATTTTTAGTATACACCAACCAGAATCTCCTGTGATATCAACCAAATTCAGGATGTCGAGCTATTAGAAGTTCTATAAGGAAGGCCCTTTGGAATAATTGATTGAGGGATTAAATTTATGTATAGATTAATAGATATAAAAATTTACATACCTTAATTTATTTTATCATCTCACATAAGTTCTATAAGAGATATGTTTAATGTTTTTTTAAGAGTAACCTCAGGATAGAGAAATACAAGACTGTGTGTTTCCAAAACAAAATTGGACACCGGTTAGTGGAGATGGCCTACCCCACATTCTGTTCTTCCTCTCCACTTCACACTAATTTTATATAATACTCCAAAATTATAAATTTGTAGGAAACCATAAGAGGGGTGATGAATACCACTGTAGTTATAGTTCATAGGATGGGATTTCTACTGAATAAGACACTCTTCATTCAGAAAATATTCTACCCTAATAAGATGTTTTAGGATTAAATAGTTTTACCATGTATGGGGGATATTTTTTTTACTTTTAGAGGTATATATTTATTGTTTCATGCCTCAAATAGATAGTTCTCTTCATTCATCTATTCTAAGGCTAATTCTGACGTCCCTCTTTTTCATAGTGTTGAAGTGGAGTGAATAAAAACTAATAGTGGTAGGTATGGATGAATAGTTATTACATGGAAATAATTCAACAAATACTAAAAATATAGGATTTATGACTGTAATATGGTAATTTTTTCACTTCAGTCTTATGACAGGACATCCTCAGCTTATGGGTTCCTTCCGCTAGTCATAGAAGAAATGGTGTAAGTATCTCCCCTAAATCATCCATTACCCTGTATTTCAAATTATTATGCTTTACTTGTTTCCAGTTACCCTATAATTCATTTGATGGTAGAATGTATTTTCTTTGAGTGTGATCATCTTTTATTCATATGGATCGTTCCCAAGATAATTGTTGTTGGCATCATGTGGAGGACCAATATGGTGAGGTTCATCATCATAGGGAGTAACTTCCTAATATTTTTTGATATGAATGAACTTAAAAACATTTATTCGTCATGGTAAGGGACTCCTTGGTAACTACTATTGGTTATAGTGATGAAATAAGGAGTAAAAATATCTTAGTGGGTGGATGGGGTCTAAATCCTTGTCTATTGATGATGTCCCCAAGTACAGTTTTCTGGGTGGTAGGAGATTTGGAAAGAACAGTAATAGTGGCCTATCCTAGAGTAGTGGTGGAAACCAGTCCCCAATGTGGTCATAATATAGTCTAGGATGGGATAGTTGTAATTGGTGTGATTGTGAAATATTCATTTTCTAGTATGGGGGCCTTGTGTTGTTGGTGGTATTGGTTTGTGGGATCCATCCTCAGCGACTCTCGGTGGTTTTATAAGGCTACCACGACTTGGATATCCCATTCATCCTCATAATAGGGAAATATTTCATTTATTTAATATGTGGAAATGGTATTTAAATTGTTTTGAGTTGTAATGGGGGTAGGGGTTAACCACTATGAGTTCATTATCTAGGGTGGTTCCACCATGGAATTTTGGCTTCTAGATCATTATAATCCATTTGATAGGTTGGTATGATTCCTTCATCCTAAATTATGAAAGGTAAGGTCATTTTTGAACCTCAGTTGAATGATATCTGATATAGAAATGGGGAGAGGTAACCTAGTATCTATGATAGACATGTCTTTTTCAACTTTTGGTTTGGTGTGAGGGTCATCCACTTGTTGGCCTTCGTAGGAGTTAACAACATCATGGGTGGACCTTCCACCTCCATTTTTGTTTGCTGGGGTGGGAGTGACTCACCTGGTATGTCTGGTAGAGAGAATTATTTATAATATTTAAGGACAAAGTATGAACAAGTATGATAATGATGAGTTCTACCATGCACAACATATGTTATGATTGATGATGGTGAAGTCCAAAGTCACTTATCCTCTTATAGATGAAGGAGAAGGGGATACATATAGTGCCCAATATTTTATTTTATAATGCTTTCCTCTAGGGATTATATTTTAGACTACACTATGTATGGTCATGTTCTAGGTCCCACATTCCATCTTTCCAAATGTTGGTGTCCTTCCATAAGCGGGGGTTGATTTTTTTAGTATATGGATCATAATGTGATGATTGAATGTTAGATCTTCCCTTTATAGATTTTATCACCATGTATATTCCTCCATTAAATATTTAATCAATTCTATTGAATATTTTTCCCAATTCCATCTCATAGTGGACACTGGTCAATTATTTCACAAGCTTTGTTGGCCCTATGGACACATTCAGTTGGATATAATGACTTGGTTAAGAATTATTTGGAATCTATTTTATCTTCCATGTTATTTTTCATAAGGGAACCCTGTGTTTTACACATAGGTTTCCCTAGGCTCATAAACCAGGGTATCCCATTCTTGTTAGTTGAGGAAACTCATACTCATCACATGGGGAATCTAGTGCTCATCACCTTAGTCGGATTATGTTTTTTAAAAATTGAATCTTAGTATAATCACCTAATAAATATTGTTATAATCAATTAGAACATCATAAAACCACCTCCTTTGGGGAGATAAAATCTTAGGCTTTCCTCCAAAGATAATAATACAGAGAATTTGTTCTTATCACGTATGTTGATTATTATTTTCACAAAAGTAATACAATGTTCTTCACTTATGACATCAATATCACATTAGAGAAGATATTCTAATTATCATCACATAAGGATCCATATGGATATAACATTAGATATATTATTCTCATATAATATTTATGGGTTTTCAATGCATCATTAAAGGGTGTTTATCACATGCTCAACATATAGTACACCTCATGATAGTCACATGAGCAATGAGTCCACTTAAGATCATCACATATAGAAAGGAATATGTTTATAACCAATAGGTAGGAATCCACTTAAATAAATCATTTAATTTTAATTATGGTTTAATGTCCCATGAGGACACTCAAGAAGGATTTTGTTTTTTCAGGAAGGTTGGTGTTTTGTTGTATCTGGGAAGGGAGATAAAAAATGAGTTTTTTGGGTGTATGTGTTGAACCAAAAATATGATTACAACATATCTTGATGGAGTAGGATTCAAAAATTAATTAGTATGATTCAAACAGTTTAAGATTGTGTGATTTGAATGATCTATGCATTTTATCTTCACATGTTAGTGATTCTTGTGTTGTAAAAGGGGTGTCAAAAAGGGATAGGATGTGGATTACATGTTGGTGATTTCTGATTCCCATGGGGAATGATAAATTATACCTATGGGGCATATGAACATTCTCTCCAAATCATGGTTTGATAGTAAGAAGGATATTTGTGGGCCTTACATGTGTACTTCCCAGTCTGTGCCTTTGATTATGAGAAAATGAAATGTGGATTCCAAACCCATGTTTCCACAAATGTGATGGGGTAGAATCTCAAAAAAATTGGTTGTTCATATGGATTTTTCCAGATTAATCCTATATTAGATAGAATTAGTTCCCATGGTCCCTCATCTTTAATAAAATTAGTAATGTGAATGGTAGGACACAAATTAGTATCCATGGACTTGCTTTCATCGATGTTGATGTTTTTTGAAATATTTACTGACATTAGGATTTTTAATTAAAATGAAGTATATTTTATATCAAATGGATTTAAACGAGAACATATCAAGAATAATATAATATGTTAAATCACTTATGTGAGGAAATTCACATAAGATTTTCTCTTACAAGCATTCATGGGGGTGTTTTCCCTATTACAAGAATACGTGGTAGTGTTTTCTTGTTTTGTAAATAACATATTTCAAAGATACTGTAACATCCCAAGATTTTGTGTTTAATGTAACGGTAAATTTTATCTTTCTATGTCACCCATTAATCATTCAAAATGGATTCTTATAAAAAATGACAATGAAATAGAGTAAACACACAAACTGAACGAAAGGCTTTCTATTCAAATAGGGAACACCATAGTAACTACAATACACTGTGATCAAATGGGAAACCTAGCTAACCAAAAATACCAATAAAAAACCTTATTAAGATTACCGGAAGACCGCTCAAAATGTTGAGAACTCTGAGTAAACGATAGGGGTCTTTGGCATCCATCAAAACAAACATAAGGATGGCCGAAGCCACCGCAGCTGTACTGAGCACCAAAGGAATGACTTGAACCATCTTATCCTTCTCCTTCAATCTATTTGATTTTAAAGACACCCCGAGACCAGGTTTTATATGACACCAATTCAACTGTTACTTTTATGTATATGTTGGGTCTTTGAATTCCTTGATGGCTGGATAAAAGAGCTTTTATTTAAAAAATAACGGAGTTTACCTTATTTATGAAAAACATGGGTTTTAATATGCTTTTATAAATTTACTTTGTGTTTTGAAATTATGTCCTTAAATGTCATAGTTTTAAAATAAATGAATACTTTTATGAACCTAGTTTTTTTCATGAACCCTAGTGTTTATTTATATAGTTCAAAACCTAATAATGTAAAATATCTTTTAAATAATGAGATTCATAATAAGTCTATTTTGTATGTAGGGAACTAATATACCTTTTATATGTATTTTGAGGATGTATTTTAAGAAATTCTTTAAAAACCCTAATGTAATACTTTAATTAAATGAAACCTTTTTTTGAACTTAGAAGTATTTTATGTTTGGCACTATAAATCATAGTTTCATGAAACCATTAAACTTTTGAATAATTGATAGGAAATTACTAATGTTCTCATTAATTATTTTAGCTTATGTTTATAGATACTTATGAGTTAAAAATAACTTATGTGATTAAATGAATGGACATTTTCTTTCAAATAAATGTTTTATCTTTTTTAATAAAAAAATTTAAGGGGACCAGCCAACTGAGGGAATCGTTAAGGCCAAACCCTCAAGGTCGAGGCTAGTTCCCTAGACACCCAAGGACGCGACCAGGGGTTTCTTGAGTACACACTCAGGAGAGCCCGAGCATGGATCGCGCTAGGTACAAGCGCACACGCACAAGCCCATGTATACAGGATGCGGTGCACAGGGTGTAAGTGTGGGCCAAATCCCTCATGGGGTCCATGTATAAGGTCCCGAGTAGTGTGTACTTGTGTTATTGAAGGCTATCGGGAGCATTGAGGCTTATACGTCACACCCAAGAATCTGTTCGATTCGATGTGGGAACTATTTTTTGAGCCAAAAAAATATCATAGCCGCTGGATCTCCCATCATGAAATCACGACCGTCAAGATCGATCCCAAGTTCAACCCTCATCCACCATGGTATAACACTGTGTTTTTCAGAACCGTCTGATCCTTTTCGATCTAATCCCGTCAGTTCAAAGTTTATAAATGCCGCTTCGTTTCTAAGATGTCCGATCAAGATCTAGAATTAATCCTCATTGTCCTTTCTTTTAAAATACTCGAATCATATCCTGCACCATTCTCGGCCGTTCGATCCAGCTAAGGAAGATCTAGGCCATCCGTTTTCATCAAACTCCTTCCTCCCACATTTTCCTTCTTCTTCCTCGCACAAGCCATGCACCAGTGACCTATTCCCTATTTTTCCTTTCCTAGGCTGACAACCGATTTTTTTTCTCTAACCTCTCTTTCCATAGAGTTGGCAGCGGCCTCTATTGCTTGACCTTGGCTCCCCTCGATGACCTCACTTGCTTATTTACCCCTCTCCATAAGTATTCTCTCTTCCCTTGGTAAACCGGGATGTTTTCACCTTGGTTTTTCACTGTGAAGCGTTGTGAGAACACCTCCGAAATCCAACAGGCTCTTTCCCCTCCCTTCCAGGCCAAGCTCCCTCCATTACCTGTAAGGGTTTACTTTAAACATTCGTTTTTACAAAACCAATATTATGTAGTTTTGTATATACGGTTTTGTAAATTTAAATATATATATACCTCTCTATTTGATATTAAATGTTCTAAGTGTAGATTATAGGAGTTTTTGTTTTTGTGTGAGGGTGTATTTATTTTTATTTCCCTTCCCTTCCTATGCAAACCCGTTTTTATATATCTATGTTGGTTTTTGGGTTATATATATATTCCATATATGTATGTTTTCATCTAAGTAAAGGTGTCTTAGTTATTATCATGATCTCTAAGGGCTTAGTTCTTCTTTAAGTTCTAATTTATGAAACCCCGTATTCATAAAAATATTCTAAATATAAATTTTTGTGTACATATATATATATAATATGTGTAATTGGGTGTTTAAGTATTACGTATATATATATATATAATCCCATCTTCAAACCTACTTCTATGATTTCCAATTACTTGATTTCTGTATACTAAATTTTACATACCTATGTATGTTATTATGAAACTACTTTAGTTTACAAACCCATTATGTAAACTTTTTATATACATATATATATATATCACTAAATAACGATATGTCTATGTATTTTATTTCAAATTAATTATGGTTTTTAGATAATTAATACTCGTCTTAAAATAATTATTTAAGTACAATATAGGTTTTGGGGGTCTAAGAGAATATGTGTTGTAGTATGAAACAATTGTTTTTATATAGTTATGAGCATTCAGTTTCCTGGATAATAAACCCTATATGTTTTGGTTTTAATCAAATAAATGGTTACTGGTCAGCGGTATTTTAATATTAAGGAAGTTTAATGGGCCAAGATTAAATTGTGTACGAACCCAAATATTCTCTTGGCGTATATATGGTTATGTAAACTGTATGTTATAGATTTATTTTCCAAAACCCTAATTTCAAATAATAACTACCAGGACTTAGATAATACTTTAATACACGTAGAATTTTAATAATTTGGTGGTTGCCATGCCAACATGTATGTTGCACTAATGAGATTGTTTAAATAAAAAGTTATATTGTCTTCCACTCATGTTTTATGTAATAAAAGAAGTATTTTAGCTTGATTATGATATTTTAATGGGTTATGGGTTTATGGGAACATCTTATATGCATTTATTGCATTATAATAAACCTGTTGCGTTGAATGTTAGTAGTTTATCCAGTTTTGGTTTAATTTATTTTCATGTCCGATGAAAAGTTAATCGCAATAAAAAAAGGCAAATGTTTTTCCTTAAGATTTAATTGTATGTGCATCATTGATATTCAAAACATTGTATTGAGCTTGTATCGCTTGTCATCAATCATGATTTTCTTTAGTAGATCCATATCATATTTTTGTATTATGCCTGAAATGATGATCACCAATAGTAATTATGAGTCTTTGAACCCGTTATTTGTAGTGGTATGGGACACCCCAAGTAACATCACAATAAAATGGGTATCCAAGGTGGTATGGGATGCCTTGGATACATATCCCCAAATAAATAAAAGGATTTTATTGGACTGTATATGTGATGTGTGGGGCCCACTATAGCCCTTGATGCATCGAAGAGTCTAATGAGAAAAAACAGAGTCCTAGCATAAGGCCTGACAACAGTTACGGTTCAGGTGAAATTCCTGAACAAAGATGATTATGGTCTTGGCACGAGGCATTGATGCAGTCTGGCATTATACCCTCCTCTCAACATTTTACTAAATGACTAACTATGAGATTTTTTGACTAGTAGGAAATCCATGGTTCAACGACATTAGTATGTACATAATTAATTGATGAAAGGACATGTTATGTCTCAGTAGTTTTGTACTTAATCCAATTAACACCAGCTTTATGTTATTACATCTGAAAAGATATGGACATGGACAATATGATATTTGCACCAGTTATGTTCAATATTACAGCATTTTTATTATGTCTTGTGCACTCAGAACTGCCTAGCTTGTAGTATTCATTACCCTACATGTTATTAATGGCCATGTTCTATTCAAGCATTTGATTTTTTTCCTAATTGGAACCGCGTACTCTGATCATGATTTGATGATATGTTATTAGTTTTATTCATTGAAAGATATTTAGTTTTCCAATGTATTAGTTTTGTTTTCAAGTGTAAAATATTCTTTTAAGTAAAGAAATATACATTTTTTTTGTTTTTTTTAAAAAACCCCTTACTGGGCATACTTTTTCACCCAATGTTTTTGTTTAAAATTTTTTAGGCATGGGTTTTTACTAAAGAAGTTGTCTAGAAGCAACTGGTTTCCCAAAACCTGAACCTTGCGATCCTCTTTTATTATGGGTCATGATGTATTATCTGTAAATGTTTTTAATAAAATTTTAGTACATCATGCCTCATGGGAACTGGCTCCAGGCATCCCCGGAATCGGGGTCCTTACAGTTGGTATCAGAGGATGGGTTCTGAAAACTCTGGAAAACCAGGTAGAATGAATATATAACTATGATTGACTAAGTAATTATGTTGAAACATTCATATGGCTAATGTAAATGTATTTTCTAATCTACTGTTCCATCCCACTAAGCCCCTAGAGACCATTGTGTCTCTAGCCAACCGAGATAACTTTCTTAATTACACTCATATTCACTTGTTAGGAAAGAACCTGTATGATGTGTCAAACTCACCTAGGGTGCTTATTCTATTCTGGGGATTTGGAAGGGATTACCTCTTATTGATGATGACCTAATTACCCTCATATGCATGTCAGGGAAGGTACTATGAGAGACTCTTCCAGGTATTCATGACTGGTGGAGAATTTGGCACTATGATCGTTAACCCTTTTCAAGAAGTTGTTGTGGCTGGAGACCTCCAAGTGGCCTACCTTTGTCAAATTTTTCACTACGGCTTCTGGGGAATGTTGATGGACTTTGGGATGTTAGAATATGAGTCCACCTGATTTTCATATAGGCAGCAAGTGTATAAGGACATTTCACAACTTCATACCCCTCATGCTAAACTCAGGAGACGTCACAGGTGTTCCCATGAGTTTAACCCCATCTGCTCAACTTGTGTCTAGTTTGAGGAATTAGGGAGTTTTGCTTCTGTATGTGGTGTTCGTTTAGAAAATCATTAAGGAAAGGCATGCACTATTATGTAAATTTATGTTTAATTGAACTATTACTTGTTTACCTTTCCTGTATCTATATTATCTTTACTGTTAAGTGAATTCTCATGAGTTTATCTTTCATATGGCTGGACAAAAAAATATATCGCCCCTACCTAATGAGATAGTAGAGGATATTTTTATCAAAACATGCACAATTGATTATCCATCTTTCCTCAAACTTCTAGGATCTTTTCAGTGCATTCTTGACTTTTCAAACAACCCTGAAATCCTTTTTTTGTGTCGGGGGAATGACCATGTTTTCCATCTCATTGCCACTGCCCAACTCCCCTACTATATGCGAAGGGGGAGATACTACAAAGGCCGTTTTCAGTGTTTTACCCTAGAGAAAAACTTCTCTGCCAAAGCATTCTTCCTTATATCCACCCAGTATGGCCACCTTAGGGTAGCCTTTATGTACCAGATCTCAAATCTTAGTATTTTCAATTGCATCATTCACCTCGAATATTTCGAGCGTGATGTAATACGACGGGTCATCAGGGAATTTTTCCATTAGGACATATCCGAGCTTTTTACCGCACGAGCCTCCCTATGTAAGCATGTGTTTAGAACACATCAGCAAGATTTCAAGACATACTGCTCAAGGTGCATTTGGGCTAGTGAAGCGGAGGAACTAAGTACCAACTTGGGTATTCTGTTGAACGAGCCAAATATCCCATTTTGGTAATGTTGGCCGACTAGGGGTTTTTCATTTTATGAATAGAATTGCAAGGACCCAATTCTTTGGAGGGGGGATAATGTAACATCCCAAGATTCTATGTTTTATGTAATGGTAAATTTTATCTTGATATGTCACCCATTAATCAAACAAACTGGCTTCTTATAAAAAATAACAATAAAATAGAGAAAACACACAAACTGAACGAAATGATTTTTATTCAAATAGGGAACACCATAGTAACTACAATACACTATGATCAAACAAGAAACCTAGATAACCAAAAATACCCACTAAAACCCCTATTAAGATTATAGGAAAACTGCTCAAAACGACGAGAACTCCGAGTAAATGACAAGGGTATTTGGAATCCATCAAAACAAACATAAGGATGGTCGAATCCACCGCAGTCGTACTAAGAACCAAAGGAATGACTTGAACCATCTTCTCCTTATCCTTAAATCTCTTTGAGTCTAAAGAAACTGCAAGGCCAGGTTTTACATGACACCAATTCGACCGTTACTTTTTTGTAGCTCTTGGGTGTTTGAATTCCTTGACGGTTGGATAAAAGGTAATTTATTTCAAAAATAATGGAGTTTGCCATATTTATTAAAGAATTGGGTTTTAAAATGATTTTAAAACTTTTCCTTATGTTTTGAAATTATGTCTTTAAACGCCATAGTTTTAAAATAAAATAATACTTTTATGAACCTAGTTGTTTTCATGAACCCTAGTGTTTATTTATATAGTTCAAAACCTAATAATTTAAAATATATTTTCAATAAAGTGATTCATAATAATGGTATTTTATATGTAGGGAACCAATATACCTTTAATATTTATTTCGAGGATGTATTTTTGGTAATTCTTTAAAAACCCTACTGTAATATTTTAATTAAATGAAACATTGTTTTCAATATAGAAGTATTTTATGTTTGGAACTATAAATCCTAGTTTCATGAAACCATTAAACATTTGAATAATTGATATGAAATTATTAATGTTCTCATAAATTATTTTAACTTATGTTTATAGATACTTAAAGTTTAAAAATAACTTATGTGATTAAATGAATGGGAATTTTGTTTCAATTAAGTGTTTTATCTTTTTTAATAAATAAATTTAAGGGGACCAGCCAAATGTGGTAGCTTTAAGGAGAAACCCTCAAGGTCAAGGCTAGTTCCCTAGAAACCCAAGGTGTCGACCCGGGGTGTCTCGAGTATGTGCTGAGGAGAGCCCGAGCATAGCTCGCTCTAGGTACTAGTGCACACAAATAGGCCCTTGTATAAGGCCTGCGGTGCACAGGTTGTAAGGGTGGGTAAAATCCCGGATGGGGACCATGTATAAGGTCATGAGTTTTGTGTTATTGTGTTATTAAAGGGTAGCAGGAGCGTTGAGGCTTATATACCGCACCCATAAATCTCTTCGTTTCGATGTGGGAATTTTTATTCAGCCAAAACGAGATCCTGACCGTTGGATCTCCTATCGTGGGATCTCAACGATCAAGACCGATCCCAGGTTCAAACCTCATCCAACATGGTATAACACAACATTTTTTAGAACCGTCAGATCCTATTTAATCTAATCATGGCTGTTCAAAATTTTTAAACGCCGCTTCATTTCTGAGACATCCGATCAAGATCTGGACTTAATCTCAGTCGTCCTTTATATTAAAATACCCAAATCTTATCCTGCCCAATTCTTGAACATTCGATCCATAAAATGAAGATTTGGGCCGTCTGTTTTCTTCAGACATCTTCCTCCCACATTTTCCTTCTTCTTCCTCGCGCATGTCGCGCACCAGTGACATATTCCTCTTTTTTCCTTACCGAAGACGGCAACGAACTTTTTTTTCATCGACCTATCATTCCACGGAGTTGGCACTGGCTATTATTGCTTGACCTTGGCTCCCCTTGATGACCTCACTTGCTTCTTTCCGCCTCTCCTTAATTCTTATGTCTTCCCTCGGTAAACTGGGACGTTTGCACCTCATTTTTGGACCTTGAAGCATTTTGAGAACACCTCGGACCACCAACAGGCTCTCTCCCCTCCCTGCCAGGCCATGCTCCGTCTATTATCTATAAGGTTTTACATTAAACATTTGGTTTTACAAAACCTATAATATGTAGTTTTTTATATACAGTTTTGTAAATAAATATATATATATATATATATATACCTCTCCGTTTGATATTAAATGTTCTAAGTGTAGATTTTAGGAGTTTGGTTTCTGTGTGAGGGTGTATTTATTTTTATTTCCCTTCACTTTCTATGAAAATCGTTTTTTATATATCTAAGTAGGTTTTCTGGTTATATAAATATTTCATATATGGATGTTTTCAACTAAGTAAAGGTTGCATTGTTATTATCAAGATCTTTAAGGGCTTAGTTCTTATTTAAGTTCTAATTTATGAAACCCCATATTCACAAAAATATTATAAATATATGGTTTTGTGTATTTATATATATATATAATATGTGTAATCGGGTGTTTAAGTATTACATATATATATATATATATAATCCCATCTTCAAACCTACTTCTATGATTTCCAATTACTTCATTTTTGTATACTGAATTTTACGTACCTCTGTAGGTTATTATGAAACTACTTTAGTTTACAAACCTGTTATGTAAAATTTGTATATATATATATATATAACTAAATAATCATATGCCTATTTATTTTATTTCAAATTAATTATGGTTTTTAGATGATGAATACTCGTCTTAAAATTATGATTTATGTACAATCTAGTTTTTAGGGGTCTAAGAGAATATGTGTTGTAGTATGAAACCATCGTTTTTATGTAGTTATGAGCATTCAGTTTCATGGATAATAAACCCTATATTTTTTGGTTCTAATCAAATAAATTATTACCGGTCAGGGGTATTCTAATCTTAATGAATTTTAGTGGACCGTGATTAAATTGTGTACAAACCCATATATTCCCTTGTCGTATATATAGTTATGTAAAATGTATGTTATAGATTTATTTTACAAAACCCAAATTTTAAATAATAACAACCAGGACATAGTTTATACTTTAATACACGTAGGATTTTAATAATTTGGTGGTTTCCAAGACAACATGTATGTTTCACTAATGAGCTTGTTTAAATATAAAGTTATGTTGTCTTCCACTCATGTTTTATGAATTAAAAGAAGTATTTAGGATTGATTAATATATATGAGTGGGTTATGGGTATATGGGAACATGTTCTATGAATTTTTTTCATTATAATAAACCTGTTGCGGTGAATGTTAGTAGGTTATCCAGTTTTGGTTTAATTTATTTTCAAGTTCGACGACAAGTTAATCACAATAAAAAAAGGAAAATGTTTTTCCTTAAGATTTAATTGTATGTGGATCATTGATATTAAACACATTGTATTGATCATGTATCAGTTGTCATCAAGCATGCGATTACATTGTAGTTCCATATCATATTTTTTTGTTATGCCTGAAATGATGATCACCAAATAGTAATTATGAGTCTAAGAACCCGTTATTTGTAGTGGTATGGGACACCCCAAGTAACATCTCTTTAAAATGGGTATCCAAGGTGGTATGGGACGCCTTGGATACATAGCCCCTAAGACATAAGAGGATTGTATTGGACTGTATATGTGATGGGTGGGGCCCGCTATATCCCTCGATGTATTGAAGTGTCTCATGAGACAAAACAGAGTCAGGGCACAAGGCCTAACAATAATTATGGTTCAGGTGAAATTCTTGGACATAGACGATTATGTTCTAGGCACAAGGCCTTGACGCAGTCTGGCATTATACCATACTCTTAATTTTTTACTAAATGACTAACCATGATATTTTCCAACTTCTAGGAAATCCTTGGTTCTGAGACTTTAGTATGTTTAGAATGAATTGAAGAAACGACATGTTATGTCTCAGTAGTCTTGGACTTGATCTAATTAACAACAACTTTATGTTATTATAATGACCCATACATTAAATGTAGCATCCCAAGTAAGTAATGAATAATATATTTTCATATGTATGACTCTTTATGAATTAGATAGTGTTTTAATGACTTAAAATGAGAATAAATCCAATATTAAGCATAGAATTCTATAATATTTTTAAAATATTGTTTTACCGCCTTTTGATGGAGAACCATTTTTAAATCTATATTTTGAAAATTTTATATGTTCTATTTGTCAAAATAAACATATTATTTATTATTGGTACATTGAAATTTACTTTGGATAAATTTTTTGTATTTTTTTGACAATGTTCATTTTTTAATGAATAGTGAAAAATTCTGCATTTTACATTAAAACTGCTATTTCATCTAATTTAATTATATGGTTAGATTATATTTTTTATTGGTATTAAGGTGTAATTAGAATATAGTTTTACCATTTAATCCAATGGTGGTCATTATAATTAATTTTACCTTGTAATTGGTCATAAACAAGTGCCAAACCTTTCATAGATATTGTTTCAAAAAAACCCGCTATTTGTTTTGACAACGGTAATTATTTTTAAATTAAATATTGCAATTTCTGGGTTTGGAATTTGGTAAAATGGATTCCATATTTGGAATCATAGGGCACAAATTATTTAATTAAGACTCTTTTGTTTTTGGACATTATGAATAGAAACGACGATAATTATCTTTAATTGTCGTGATTAATTTGTAATCGGGTAGTTAAGGATAATAAAATAGTATCATAATAATAACAAATGACCCCAAAATCTATCTTAATGCTACTTTTTGTGTCTTTTCCGACCATGGGATGCCTTGTTCCTAACTTGGGGACCCCATGTAATCACTTTTGGGTGAAAGTGACACTTTATCATTTAATTTTTAAAGAAAGGAGAATATCACAAAAGAATGTATCACCCGAGTAAAACGTTTTTAATTTTTTCTACATAAACGATATCTTTAGAATATTAATATTCATTGGAAATATAATATTATTTCCTACATCATAGTATTTTTTTTAAATTTTTAGACAGTATATAAATTAAAGTATTTATGATGTCATGATGATGCAGCGATTACCTCATTACTGAACGATTTAAATAAAATGAAAATAAAATGTAAAATCTAAAACATACACTTGTCAAAGACCTATTGTTTGAGTATATTTATAACCCTTATCACCTTATCCTCGAAATATATCAACGTAGGACCTTTAAAATCCGAAACTCATTTTAAAATAATGTAACATTTATTGACTTTCCAAGAGTGCCCCTCCTCTCCTCTTATAAAAGGCCCCCAACTCTACCTCTTTACACACACCTCCCATGCCATTGGATCGGCCACAATCTGCTCATTTTATCTCTAAAAATCCCTCTCTTAATCCTAGATTCCTTAACATTGGCAGAAAGATCTTCAATAAACCCTTTTGGTTCAAACCAAGAGTAGTTACCCGATTTAAAGGTAAACACTTCTCCAATGTTCTTTGGTTTTATTTCGATTCTCCAACCCCATAAACTCTTTTTATTCTTTTCTTTTGTAAAAAAACCAGTATCTTAAATATACTAGGATGTTTTTATGAGATTTATTCTAGCTACACTTACTCACACCTTCATCTAATGGTTATAGAGCATACTATTTCCATGGATGAAGAATTTCTGCCTCACGAAATGATGATTGTTCAATATTCTTATAACACCTTCAAAGGTGGCCATTAAGATGTCACTATATTTATATATGATATATAATATGTTTATGTTTTCTTTAATATTATGTATTTTTCATTTATGGCATATCTTTATGGTTTCCATTATGGGTAAACGTGATATCTTCATTTTAGGAAGTGCAGACTACCGCCCCCTCAAAGTGATTTGATTCGTTAAGGCCATATGTGTGACGTATGAAGGATGGAGTTAATGATATTATATATGATATTATAATAGAATTATTATATACCTTTATATCATTATGATTCCCTTCCATACAATACAAAATAGAAATGAAAGTACCGTTCATGCGTACGTACGGCTTATCGTCTCCATGAACGGTGCATTTCATTTCTTACCTCTAAATGTTATGTAATATTATAAATGCATGCATATACTGGATATATATGATATATATGATATATAAATAATGAATATAATATATATCTTACTACATGAACAACTAGTAATTACAATAAGTTTATTTTTGACTCAAGTGCCAAGGGTCGAAAAAATGGCCATTATTAACTTAAATAATTGCATAGTGTTCATGACATGGTAATAAGTGATGTAGAAGGAATAATGAACTTGAAAATAAAGTAGAAATTAACTCATGTTTATTATTACGGAGGTTAAGAATGATTGAATCAAGTCAAACACGAGGTAAGGGACTAAATCTAAATCTTCTTTCATTGAGGCATATTTTGTTTTAATACAAGACATTATTTTATATGGTGTATAAACCCCTTTTACCTTTACATTTATTCAAAAGGAATGTTTTTTATACAATGAATTTTACTAAACAACAAAAGGGAATGTTTTTTTCATACGTATGCAGCGACAACGACTTCTCTGCCACCATGACCATTATTTGAGTTTTGGCTTCCTCTAGAAGCCTTAACTGTATATTTTAAAATGAAAAATAAATACCATGTTTTACTTTTCCTTTATTTTGGTATTGAAAATTCTTTTGATAATGTTTTTATTATATCAATCTGTTATTGATATCTTGTGATTGAAATGTGGAAATGTTATGTTTCCTTTATGCATGTTTTTTGTGATACGATTATGTTATAGTTATTGGGAATTGTTTATGAAGATGGGTGGTTCCATGATAAACTAAGGGCAGGTGAGCCCGATATCGCTCTCCAATGCATTGGGTAACATGAAGGAGTTAAACGATATGGTTTCTACAAATAGATTTATGGAATATAATGTGATGGGTATTCCAAACGTAACCATGAGGGTTACTCCATAGGTAAGAATCTTATGAATGCCTCAAGTTACCTTTATTTCTTATGATTTCTATGATTTAATCATGATTTGACGAGGTATGTTAATGTGCTTATGTTTTCTGAGTAATGTATGTTTTCATTAATCCTTATTTATACATGGACTAATGTTTCCTTTCTGTATTTTAATACCCTTGCTGAGATTTTTATGCTCATCCCAAGTTTTTGAAATGTTTTTCATAGGTCAAGGGAAAGGTACATGATGTGATGATAGTGTCAAGGAAGTGTCAAGAAAGAATCCATGTTTTATTTTAAATATGTTTCCTTAAATGAGAAGAGTGAATATTGTCTTTGTTGTGACCACCTTGTTTACAAGTGGAATGCGATGCAAGTTTTATGATCTAATTCTCTAAAACTCTAAACCTAAAAAGATCCTCAATGCGTATTTATTGTAATAACTCATGAATAAGTAATGTTTAAGGACGGGGCCTTATATTTGGTATCAGATGTCGGTTTAGATTAATTTAGGAGTTAGAATTATAATAAATTATTATCCAAAAATATTTTTTAAATGGTCAAATTGAAATGATATAGCATTTGATGATTACCATGTTGCTTCATCTACAACATGTTTGTTCAGAATGGTTTTCCGCAGAGGAAACATGGATGTAGTTCTAGGAAGGCATACAGAAGGAAATGACCTTCCGAATCAGTATCCTGATATGGTCAGAATTGGAACTGAATGGTTTGTTGCAGTAATGGCGCAGTTGACTCAAGTGATAAATGGTGGTGGTATCCAAGCAAGAGATATGCCAGATCAACTTCATAGGAACATGTTAGTGGTGGAACATTTCATGAGGCAACATCCCCCATAATTCAGAGGATCATCTGACCCTATACTAGCTGAAGGGTGGATTAAAGAACAGGAGATGATTTTCGATGTCATTGGGTGTTCAGACAATTAAAAGGTTAGTCTTGGTGTTTACTGTTTGGATGGTAAAGCATATTAGTGGTGGTCGATGGTTAAAAATATCAGGGACACTGATGAGATTGATGCTCTCAACTGGGATGAATTCAAGGGGTATGTTTCTTGAGAATTATTTTTCTAAGGTTGTTCGTCTTAGGATGGAAAAATAATTCTTTTAATTGAGGCAAGGGTATGACTCAGTGGATGCTTATGAAGAGAGGTTCACTCGATTGGAAAGGTATTCTCCAAATTTTAACTGATACCTTCATAATAAAATCAATCATTTTTACTCAGGATTAATGATAAAATATCGAAGGGCATTAGCTTCTTATGAGTTCAAGAGTTATGGAAAGCTTGTTCGATGTGCTGATAATGTGGAAATGGAGTTTTCCGATAAAAAAGTGTTCTATAACAACCAACAGAAAAAGTGACCGAGGTGACAAGAGAAAGGGTAGAATTCTTCAAAAAGGTCTAATGGTAAGAAAACTAAGTTTCCTGTTCATGATAAATGTGCTAAAAATCATGCTGGGGAATGTCTTTTGAATTCTGTAAAGTGCTACCGATGTGGTAATATGGGACATAAGGCTCGTGATTGCACTAAAAAAGATCAAGGTGATTGTAAGACCAAATTTGATTTATAGTTAGTGAAATGTTTCAAGTGAAATGAGGTGGGTCATTATGAAAACGAGTGTTCGAAAAAGATCTCAAATGATGGAATGAAATTAGACTAAAAGCAGAAAGGGGTGGTGAAAACCTTTGCAACCACTTCAGCATATGTTGGGCTATCAAATTAAGTGGTATCAAGTACTTTATTTTTTTTTTCAGATTATGCTAGTGATTTGTTTGATTTGGGGTCTACACATTCATTCATCTCTGAAAACATTTCTAGTAAATTGGGAATACCATCTCAAGAAATGACTCCTGAAGTTGTTTTAAAAACACCTGGTAGAAATGTTGAGGCAAAAAAAACTTATAAGAGTCTTCCTATCCTTATTTGTGGAAAGAACCTACCTGAAAACCTTATTGTTTTACCTCTAGTAGAGTTTGATGTTATCCTGGGTATGGATTGTCTCTCTGTTTCTCATGCTAAGATTTACTCTAGAGCTAAAGAAGTTTCTTTTTAGAAAGATTTTCAGTTTGTGTACAAGAATGAACCCTTACTGTCGATAACATATAATGAGGCTGAGAAACTTGTAAAATATAGAAATGAATGTTACCTTGCATATATTATTGAAAAAAAGAACCGTTCATATTAATGATGTACTAGTGGTAAATGAGTATCCTGATGTTTTTCTGGATGAGTTCCCTAGA
Organism: Viscum album; assembly: GCA_963277665.1. Lineage (NCBI taxonomy): Eukaryota > Viridiplantae > Streptophyta > Magnoliopsida > Santalales > Viscaceae > Viscum > Viscum album. The sequence goes on along the minus strand of OY728148.1, from coordinate 1,425,319,044 downwards.
ATAATACCAGATCGAGAAGTTGAATTTACTGTTGACTTAGTTCCTGATGCTAACCCAATTTCAAAACCCCCTTATCGAATGGCTCAAATTGAACTTTTAGAGTTGAAGGAGCAATTGCAAGATTTATTAGAGAAAGGTTTCATTTGACCTAGAACATCACCATGGGGTGCTCCTATCTTATTTGTTAAAAATAAAGATGGTTCTATGAGACTTTCCATTGATTATAGAGCCTTGAATAACATCACTATTAAGAACAAATATCCTTTTCCTCATATCGATGTTTTTCTTGATCAGCTCCAGGGAGCTCAGTTTTTTTCAAATATTGACCTGAGATCAGGGTACCATTAGTGTTAGGTAAAGGATTAAGATATTCCGAAGACCACGTTTCGTACAAGATATGGACATTATGAATTTTTAGTAATGCCTTTTGGGTTGACCAATGCACCTTATGTATTCATGGAACTTATGAATAGAATTTTCCATGAGTTCTTGGATAAGTTTGCGGTTGTTTTCATTGATGATAATTTTGTTTTTTCTAAAATCAATGAGGATCATGAAAGACATTTAAGGGTTATTTTGAAAACCTTAAAAGAAAATAAATTTTATGGGAAATTCATAAAGTGTTAGTTTTGGTTTCAACAAATTTCTTTCCTTGGTCACATTGTTTCTAAAGATGGGATAACTGTTGATCCCACAAAAACAAAGGTTGTGGAAGAATAGCCAAGCCCACAAATGTAACTGAGATTCATAGTTTTCTTGGTTTGGAATGCTATTACCGAAGGTTTGTTAGAAATTTTTCCTGGTTATGTAGTCCAATGACTAATCTATATTAGAAGGGTGTTAAGTTTATCTGGACAAAAGAATGTGATGATTGTTTTCAGGAACTGAAAAGAAGATTGGTGAATGCTCCAGTTTTGGAACTACCTTCCAGGAATGGGGAGTTTGTTATCTACAGTGATGCTTTATTGAAAGGACTTGGTTGCATTCTAATGCATAATGATCAGGTAATTGCTTATGCTTCACGTCATTTGAAAACTCATGAGGTAAATTACCCTACACAGGATTTGGAATTAGCTGCTGTTGTTTTCACTTAAAAAATTTAGAGGCATCATTTGTATGGTGTAAAGTGTGAAATATATACTGATCAAAAAAGTTTAAAGTATATATTCACTCAGAAATAATTGAAAATGAGACAGAGGAGATGGCTAGAATTAATCAAGGATTATTATTGTACAATTAATTACCATCCGGGAAAAGAAAATACAGTGGTCGATGCCTTGAGTCGAAAAAGTAACGCTACATTAACCATGTTACATTTGGAATGTGATCCTTTGGTTAAGGATTTGATGAAATTTGGCATAGAAGTTGTTGGTGCAGGATGTTCTTCTTTTTTGTTTCAGGTATCAGTGAAATCTTCTCTATCAGACAAAATTAAGCAAGCACAAAAGCAAGACAGTGAGTTGTAGAAAAAGATAGAGTTGGTTCAGAAGGGTAAGTTTCTTGAATTCAACATTGATAATGATTGTGTTTTGAGATTTGGGAAGAGATTGTGTCTGCATTATGAATCACAGTTGAAGAGAGAGTTTTTATGTGAAGCTCACAGTTCTCTGTTTTCAGTTCATCCTGGCAGTACTAAGATGTATAGAGATCTTCAAGAGTATTACTGATGGGATGGAATGAAAAGAGATATTGATGATTTTACTATAAAGTGTTTGAATTGTCAATATATTAAAGTAGAGCAGCAGTTACCAAAGGGTATACTTCAGCCTTTACCAGTACCATAGTGGAAATGGGAGAATATATCCATGGACTTCGTTGTGGGATTGTCAAAGACACCTCGAGGTAATAATGCAATCTGGGTTATTATTGATCGCTTGAATAAATCTGCTCATTTCCTTACTATATGAGATACTTTTTCCCTAGATCAAATTTCTTGTTTGTATCTTAAAGTGAATGTCTGGTTAAAAGGAGTTCCCTTCTCCATTGTATCTGATCGTGATCCCAGGTTTACTTCTAACTTTGGGAAAGGACTTCAGAAGTCATTGGGTACTGAATTAAATTTTAGTGCATATTTTCATCCTCAATCAGATGGGCAGTCAGAATGAACAATTCAGAATTTGGAGGATACATTACGTGCTTGTTCGATGGATTATCAGGGAAGTTGGGACCAACATCATTTTTTGGTTGATTTTTCTTATAATAACAGTTTTCATTCCAATATACAGATAGCACCATTTGAGGCATTATATGGGAAGCGGTGTCGAACTCCATCTTTTTGGGATGAAGTGGGTGAAAGGAAGTTGATAGGACCAGAATTGGTAGAAGAGTTGGCAAAAAAGTTCAGCTGATACAGAGACACATGAGAACATCTTAGAGCAGGCAGAAAAGTTATGCGGACAAAAGGAGGAAGGATCTCTCTTTTGAGGTAGGTGATCTTGTCTTTCTCAAAGTTTCACCATGGAAAAGTGTGATGTGATTTGGTAAAAAAGGAAAGGTGAGTCCAAGGTTCATTGGACCATATAAAATTATGGAGAGAGTTGGATCAGTTGCATACCGAGCGGCTTTACCTCTGAGTTTATCTCAAGTACACAAATTTTTTCATGTTTCAATGTTAAGGCAGTACATGCCAGATCCATCTCATGTTTTGAGTCTAGAGGTAGTTCAGTTGGAAGAGAACATATCTTCTGAGGAATAACCAGTCCAGATTATTGACCATAGGGAGCAAATATTGCGGAATAAGTTGATTCATCACATAAAGGTTTTGTGGAAAAACCACATGATTGAAGAGGCAACATGGGAATCTGAAAATGCAATGAGGGATAAATACCCCCACTTATTCGATAAGTAAATAAATTACGGGGATGAAATTTTCAAAAGGGGGAAGGATGTAACATCCCAAGTAAGTAATGAATAATATATTTTCATATCTATGTCTATGTTTGAATTAGATAGTGTTTTAAAGACTTAAAATTAGAATAAATCCAATCTTAAGCATAGAATTCTCTAATATTTTTAAAAGATTTTTTTACAGCCTTTTGATGGAGAACCATTTTTAAATCTATCTTTTGACAATTTTATAAGATCTATTTGTCAAAATAAACATATTCTCTATGATTGGGACATTGCAATTTATAGTGGATAAATTTTTGGTATTTTTCTAATAGTGTTCATTTTTTAATGAATAGTGTAAAATACTGCATTTTACATCAAAACTGCTTTTTCATCTAATTTAATTATATGGTTAGATTATCTTTTTTATTAGTCTTAATGAGTAATTAGAATATATTTTTACCATTTAATCTAATGGTTGTCATTATAATTAATTTCATATTGGAATTGGGCATAAAAAAGTGCCAAACTTTTCAAAGATATTGTTTCAAAAACACCCGCTATTTGTTTTGACAAAGGGAATTATTTTTGAATTAATTATTGCAATTTCTGTGTTTGGAATTTGGTAAAATGGATTCCATATTTGGAATCATAAGGGCCAAATTATTTAATTATGACTCCTTTATATTTGGACATTATGAATAGTAACGACAGTAATTATCTTTAATTGTCATGAGTAATTAGTAATTAGGTAGTTAAGAATAATAAAATAAGATCATAATAATACCAAGTGACCCCAACATGTGTCCTAATGCTACTTTTTGTGTCATGGCCGACAATGGGATGCCTTGTGCCAAACTTAGGGACCCCATGGAATCAATTTTGGGTGAAAGTGACACTTTACCATTTTATTTTTAAAGAAAGGAGAATATCACTAAAGAATGTATCACTCTAGTAAAACATTTTTCATTTTATTTAAATAAATGATCTCTTGGACTATAAATATTCATTGTAAATCTAAAAAGAGTTCCTACATCATAGTAATTTTTTTATAATTTTTAGACATTAAATAATTAAATTATTTATGAGATCATGATGATGCATCGATTACCTCATTAATGAACGATTTAAATAAAATGAAAAGATAATGGAAAATCCAAGACATACACTTGTCAAAGACATATTGTATGATTATATTTCGAACCCTTATCACCTTATCCTCTAAATATATCAATGTGGGGCCTTTAAAATCCGAAACTCATTTTAAAATAAAGTAACATTTCATGACTTTCCAAGAGTGCCCCTCTTCTCCTCTTATAAAAGTCCCCCACCTCTACCTTTTTACACACACCTCCTGTAACACCCCAAGCTTCCACAGTACACTTCTCTTTGAATAATACAGTAGCGTGTGTTGTACGCAACTTCAAGTTCTAACACACACCACGATCAACCAAGTAGCTGTTATGAATAGTAATACCCACTTTTTGAAATTTTATTAATTTTCTCTCTTAAAATGGAATTCATTTTTGGATTCAGAATATCGAAATTAGCCTAGGGAGAAATTTTGGTACTTTTTGTATAACTTTCATATTTTGATGAATTGTGAAAATTAATAAATTTTAATTAAAAACAACATTTTTAATCGAAATAATTAATAGTGATAAATTATGAATTTGAGTGGTTTTAAATTATATTTAGAATATATTTTTACCATTTAATCCAATTTTGGTCATTGGACATAATTCCACACTTAAATCAGATATAAACAGGTGTCAATCTTTTGATAGTTATTGTTTCTTAAAAACAAGATTTTTGTTTTAACAATGAGAATTAATTTTAAATTAATAAATGAAACTTCTATGTTTTGAATTTGTTAAAATAGACATTATTATTGAATTCGGAATATCAAAATTATCTTAGGGTAATTTTTTGGTATTTTTCTGAAAACATTCAATTTTTGATGAATAGTGAAAAACACTGAGTTACTATTTAAAACCGGCTTTTTATTTAAGTAACTATTTATATTATTTAAATTTATTTTAGGTCAAAATAGATACATAACACCTATATAAATTCAATGTAATTCATTGGAGGGCGTTTATAATAATTTTAGATATATAAAAATTTTATTGAACTTTTTCACCGTCTTTTACCCACCTCCTAGGAGAATTTTTAAATTTACATAAAACATAAATTTACCACTTCTGTGAGTGGAATTTCGAAAATACGATAGAAACAGTTAATATCAAGGAGAAAAATGTGGTTCAATAAGATAAAAATAATTTTTGGTGAATAATAACTTTTTTACTTTTATTTACCACGGTAAAAAGTAAATAGGGTAATTAAGGGTAAAAATGATATTATTATTACCCTAACACATTTCCTAATTCTATTGGACAAGTATAATTCGACCAAAAACAACCTTATGAATAAAATATGACCCTTTAGGACCACTTGGATTAGATTATGACATTTATTATTATTTAATTCAAAGAAGAGTTAAAAGAGTTAAAATCAATGTTTAATAACTAAAACATTTTTAATATAGGGTTATACATAAGATAAATTCGATTATAAATATTAATTAGAAAGATAAAATTCATTCCTACATAATTGTATTTTAATTATAATTTTTATACATTAAATAATTAAATTTATTTATGACACAATGATGATGCAGTAATTACCTTATTAATGAAAGAATCAAATAAATGGTAATAAAAATATTAAAATAAATAAAATTTCAATGTTTTTATGACATCCACGAATTTTATAGGTGAATATGACATGTTAGGACGGATTCAATGTATCATGTTTGAATTAATCTTGTTGTGATGACTTTTAAAAAAACAAAATACCAAATAGTGTCAAAATTGACATAAAAGAGTTTTGAAAACAACTGTTATATTATTAATTGACATTAAATTCCTAAATATCTAAGGATCGGCCAAAGGACATGTATCATGATAGGTGTATCATTATTGGACCACTTGGGGGTATCTTGGATTTATATAGTAAGTTTATTAACCATATAATATAAAAATACAAAGAGACATTGTAAAAGTCAAACTAATTAACTAAAAGTTAATAATTAAAGATAAGGTTAATATATTGACCCAAACCTATCTAAATTATATTGGTTGAGAGGTTTTCGACCCTTTCCCACCTTAACCTTTAAATAATAAACTTTGGAGCCATTATAAATTGAATATGAATTTATTATAAATTAATACACTAAGTTTTTCCTAAAGAACCCCTCCTCCCCCTTATAAAAGGACCCAACATCTAACCATTTATTCACACCTTATAAGCCTTTTGGTTTGGCCAAACCCTGCCAAAATACTCTCTCAACATCCATCAATTGAACATATAGGCCTTAGTTTGATCATAAAGCCATCCTAAGGAGCCCTTTTGATCATATCAAAAGGAAGAACCCGAAGAAGAGGAAGTTAAACTTACCCCCGACTAAAGGAAAGTGCAAGGTAAGGGGTTTTCATCTCACTCTTTATTCCCGTGAGATTCATGAAATATTTCCAAAATTACTTTTTGTGCGGTCTATGTACTTCCCATAATTATATTATTTATGTAACACACTTTAATTTATGTTTATTTACATATTCATTGTATGATACCTCTTTCATGGGTTGTATGTTTCGTAAGTTACCAAACGGGTAAGGGTTAATTTCACAATCTCTTTATTATCCAAGGTTGTTTTTACATAATTATATACTGGGACATATTTATTATCCATGTAAATGTTTTATGAAAGAGTTTTCAAAGGGATCTTTTAAGGTACTTTTTACTAAAACATCATTTCAAATGTTTTAAATATTTATTCTTCAAAATCTTTCTCATTAATGTCCATGTCTCCAAAATGGTTTTTAAGGATTTATTTATATGGACATGAATGTTTTTAAAATTTTAATTACTTTCAAAAGTTTCAAAGTGGTATGGGACACTTTGATTCAAAAATGTCTTTAAATGACTTATTTTCTAAATTGTGTGACTTTTAAATGTTTTCATGAAAAAGGGGTATTTCTCTCAAAGAGTTTTACAAATCAGTCTCACATATATCAAAATTCATTAATGGATTTTAAACTTGTGTTGAAGTTGATTTATCATGATACAAATATTCCATATCATGTTGAAGGTTTTGTGATATATTTGACTATGGATGTGTTATTTTTATACCATTCATGGTTTATGGGTAAAGTATTGACATTTCTCATTCTAGTTTTAATACAAATTTTTATGTTATATTTCATCCTATTCTTAAGATGAATGTGTTGGACTAGTATGTTCCAGGTTGGGGACCAGTAAAAGTAAGCCCTCCGGGTTGGTGTCCGGTTATTAGAGTCACTCTGTGTTGGTGTCCGGTTATTGGAGGCACTCCGGGTTGGTGTCCGGTTATTAGGGGCACTCCAGGTTGGTGTCCGGTTATTAGAGGCACTCCGGGTTGGTGTCCAGTTATTACAGGCACTCCGGGTTGGTGTTCGGTTATTATATGCACTTCGGGTTGGGTTCTGGTTATAGTTAGACCCTAGGCCTTGGCACAAGGCCTTGATAAAGAAATTAAAGTTCAGCATTAGGAATTCCATCATTATGAAGGTGGTTAGTGATATTGCATGTGATTATTCGAATAGTAGAATATCCTTGTGAATATGTAAATGGAATTATTTCATTTTATTTTAGCCATATTTTTCTGATGTTCAAGTTTAAAAGGCTTTTGTTTTAGTTTCATACATTGCCTTAAATTTTTATGCTTATTTTTGAAAGTTTCTGTTGTATTGCTTACCCTTACTGAGCATTTGATCTCACCCCTTTACTATGTTTTGTTTTTCCTAGGATTCCAAGAAGTGTATTGTGATTGATATGCATGGTTAATCCAAGGGAATAATGGTGTTCATAAATGATTATTTATGTTGTTTTGTATGTTATAAAGTGTAATGTAACATTCATGTATGTAATCTATTTTCCAAGACTGCTAAACTGATCGGTCCTTCAGGACTTGATTCCTTGTAATAATGCCAATGTATTAAAATAATGCACCAAATCAGGGTAACTCGGGTCGGGGAGTTACAATTTGTATCAGAGGAAGTTTAGAAATAACCTTGAAACTATATTTAGATAAAACCTGCTTAGAGAACATAGCCCTAAGATATACTTTGAGGATTAGTATAGAAGAACTTCCTATAATTTTGGTACTGTAGGGATTTTTTGAGTTTTTCGAGCAATAAATCCATGTCTGGATACGAGGAGGTAAATTCGGCTCTGGAATAGATGTACCTAAGGGTAAAACCCGAAGACACCGCTATGAGCAAGACTCGAACAAGAACTGTTTCACGACAATGGGCCTTGCTGCACTCTTGGTTACGACACTCCCAGAGGATATACTTAGGATAATTCTCATTTTCTTTACAAACCATTATGAAGGGCTCATGAGTATATACGTACTAAAAGATTTTTTTTATGATTATGGATTATATCCATAAACTGTTCAATTTGTGTTTGGTATTTTAAAAGTTTGGAATTATTCATTGCAACTCATAAACTGACCTAGTTTATGCTATTGTATAGAAATGGCCCCCAGTATAAAGAAGGTGAACTCAAGTAATACGTATGATCCAAAGTGTAAGAAGGATCATATCTTTCATGGTCCTAATCCAGAATTTAGAAGGGAAATAGTCTCCCACGTATTATCATCATATGAAGAAATAGTATCATGTGTTGATAAGTTATGTAAAGAATTCTCAGAGTCCTAAGTCTTTGAAGGGAATCCAGAGAAGAAAATGATGGTAGAGAGAAGGACAGATAAATGGAAGAAGGTAAAGAAGGGTTTTCCCATATGTGATGACTGTGGAAAGAATCACCTTGGAAAATGCTTGAAGGGAATAAGAGTATGTTATAAGTGTGGAGAAAAAGGACTCCAAGTACGTGACTGCAAGTGTAAGAAAAAGTTTTCAAATGTACAATGCTTCATCTGCAAGGAGTTTGGACACTACGCGAACCAATGTTCCAGTCATCAGACTAAGTCGCAAATGATGCTATTGGATAATAATCAAGTTATGAGACTACCACAGATGAAGAGGAATGACTAGTGTTCTTATGTTGTTATTTTAGAATTATTTCATTTAAGTGTTGTATAAATGATGTTCTAGAAATAAATAAGCTTCGTACTGCAGTACTATTTCATTTAGGATATAAGATTTTATGGTACTAAGAAAAGTGACTCTACAGTGAGTTATTTTTTTTGGAAATTACATGGTTGAAGGAAAGATAAACCATAACATGGTCCTAATATTGAGGTAGTGATTTTGGAATAAGAGATGGTTGATTTTGGTAATTCAGGATGTTGCGGTGTTATAAAAGAATATATGAGGAAGGCGTTCACATGTTATTACCTGGAAAAAAGGATCCTCATTATGTTTAACTTTCTTGTAAATTTTGGACTGTGAGTTTGGATAGTAGTATTTTGGATAAGTCTAAAGGTTGGAATGGATTAAGTTTGAAAGGATATTTTTGGATTTTTATAAAAGGACAACACACAGACCGTGTGACAACCCGTTGCATCGGACAAAGCTGTGGGAATCAAACCCCCAACCATAGTGCGATTGGGATTTATCACCGACCACAGGACTACGTGAAGTCCCTGGATTGTATAATGTAGTTTCTTTTTTTAAAAGGGTATGATATGTGAGTTATAAATTCATTATATTTGGAACCCTATACGATTAAGATAAATATAGTATTTTTGATTTTTATTTTGTTTTTTGAGTGAAAGAAGAGTTTGTGGTAGAAATTTAGTAATGGATAAAAATCAAATTATAATGTACATATATCTTTTTATGATTTTAGCCAATCTCATAAATAAATTCCTCAACATTAAGAAAAGGAACTTAGAACAAAAACGTTGTCCTAGATAGTACCTTAGATCATCACAAATTTATGGCTTTGTGATTGTTTCCTTTTTCATAGCCATGTCCTCTACCAATCTCCATCAGATATTGATGGTTAGATTTCTGTTTCATATCCACGTTTTCCTACATGAACCCAAGTATGTGTTATTTTCGGTAACCTTCATACTTACCACTCTTTAATTTAAATAGAGGCCTCATTAATCCATTTTTTGATGTGGGATTTAAACTAAGATATTTTGAAATGTCAACCCCAATTTTCCAATACCAAGAATAAATTGCGAGGAAGAAATTTATTGAAGGAGGGGATAATGTAACACCACAAGCTTCCACAGTACACTTCTCTTTGAATAATACAGTTGTGTGTGTTGTACGCAACTTCGAGTTCTAACACACACCACGATCAATCAAAGTAGCCGTTATGAATAGTAATACCCACTTTTTGAAATTTTATAAATTTTATCTCTTAAAATGGACTTCATTTTTGGATTCAAAATATCGAAATTAGCCTAGGGTGAAATTTTGGTACTTTTCGGATAACTTTCATATTTTGATGAATAGTGAAAATTACTAAATTTTAATTAAAAACTACTTTTTTAATCGAAATAATTAATAGTAATAAAATAATAATTTGAGTGGTTTTAAATTATATTTAAAATATATTTTTACCATTTAATCCAATGTTGGTCATTGGACATAATTTTACACTTAAACCGGACATAAACAAGTGTCAATCTTTTGATAGTTATTATTTCTTAAAAACACGCTTTTTGTTTGAACAATGGGAATTAATTTTAAATTAATAAATGAAGCTTCTATGATTTTAATTTGGTAAAATAAGTTTTTTTATTGAATTTGGAATATCAAAATTATCTTAGGGTAATTGTTTTCTATTTTTCTGAAAAGTTCAATTTTTGATGAATAGTGAAAAACATTGAGCTACTGTTTAAAACCAGATTTTTATTTAATTAATTATTTATGGTATTTAAATTTATTTTAGGTCAAAATAGACACATAACACCTATATAAATTCAATGTAATTCATTAGAGGCATTTTATAATAATTTTATATATATATAAAATTTTTTTTGAACTTTTTCAGCGTCTTTTACCCACCTCCTAGGAGAATTTGTAAATTCACATAAAACATAATTTTACCGTTTCTGTGAGTGTAATTTTGAAAATCCGAGAGACATGGTTTATATAAATGAGTAAAATGTGGTTCAATATGATAAAAATAATTTATTGGCGAATAATAACTTTTTACTTTTATTTACCACGGTAAAATGTAAATAGGGAAATTAAGGTTAAAAATGATATTATTATTACCCTAACAGATGTCCTAATTCTATTGGATAAGTATAATTCGTCCAAAAAAAAACATTAGGAATAAAATATGACCCTTTAGGTCCACTTGGATTAGATTAGATCATTTATTATTATTTAATTCAAAGAAGAGTTAAAAGAGTTAAAATCAAAGTTTAATAACTAAAACATTTTTAATATCGGGTTATACAAAAGATAAATTCGATTATAAATATTAATTAGAAAGCTAAAAATCTTTCCTACATAGTGGTATTATAATTATAATTTTTATACATTAAATAATTAAATTTACTTATGACACAATGATGATGTAGTAATTACCTTATTAATGAATGAATCAAATAAATGGTAATATAAATATTAAAATAAATATAATTTCAAAGTTTTTATGACATACACGAATTTTATAGGTGACTATGAAATGATAGGGATGATTCAGTGTATCATGTTGGATGTAATCAAGTTGTCATGAATTTCAAAAAAACAAAATACCAAATAGTGTCAAAATTGACATAAAAGAGTTTTTAAAACAAATATTATATTATTAATTGATATTAAATTACTAAAATTCTAAGGATCGGCCAAAGGTCTTGTATCATGATAGGTGTATCATTAATGGACCACTTGGGGGTAGCTTGGATGTATATAGTATGTTTAGTAAGCATATAATATAAAAATACAAAGAGACATTGTAAAAGTCAAACTAATTAACTAAGAGTTAATACTTAAAGATAATGTTAATATAGTGACCCAAACCTGTCTAAATTCTATTGGTTGAGTGGTTTTCGACCCATCCCCACAATAAACTTTAAATAATATTCTTTGGATCCATTAGAAACCGAATATGAATTTTTTATAAATTAATACTTTAAGTTTTTCCTAAATATCCCCTCCTCCCCCTTATAAAAGAACCCAACTTCTAACCATTTATTCACACCTTAAAATCCTTTTGGTTCGGCCAACCCCTGCAAAAATACTCTCTCATCCTTCCTCAATTAATCATAGAGGCCTTAGTTTGATCAGAAAGACAACCTAAGGATCCCTTTTGATCAAATCAAAAGGAATAACCCGGAGAAGAGGAGGTTAAACATACCATCGACTAAAGGAAAGTGCAAGGTAAGGGGTTTTCATCTCACTCTTTATTCCCATGATATTCATGCCATATTTCCACTATTACTTTTTGTGTGGTGTATGTACTGCCCATAATTATATTATTTGTGTAATAAACTTTAATTTATGTTTATTTACATATTCATTGTATGATAACTCTTTCATGGGTTGTATGTTTCGTAAGTTACCAAACTGGTAAGGGATAATTTCTCAATCTCTTTATTATCCGAGGTTGTTTTTACATATGTATCTACTGGGACATATTTATTATCCATTTACATGTTTTATGAAAGTGTTTTCAAAGGGATTCTTTTAAGGGACTTTTTACTAAAACATAATTTCAAATGTTTTAAATATTTATTCTTCTAAATCTTTCTCATTAATGTCAATGTCTCGAAAATGGTTTTAAAGGATTTATTTATATGGACATGAATGTTTTTAAAATTTTAATTCCATTCAAAATTTTCAAAGTGGTATGGGACACTTGGATTCAAAAATGTCTTTAAATGACATCTTTTCTAAATTTTGTGACTTTTAAATGTTTTCATGAAAAACATGTATTTCTCTCAAAGATTTTTACAAATCAATCTCATCTATGTAAAAATTATTTAATGGATTTTAACTTGTTCTGAAGTTGATTTATCATGATAAAAATCATCCATATTGTGTTGAAGGTTTTGTGATATATTTGACTGTGGATGTGTTATTTTTATACCATTCATGGTTTATGGGTAAAGTATTGACATTTCTCAGGCTAGTTTTAATAAAAAAAATTATGTTATATTTCATCCTCTTCTTAAGATGAATGTGTTGGAATAGTATGTTCTGGGTTGGGGACCGGTAAAAGTAATCCCTATGGGTTGGTGTCTGGTTATTAGAGGCACTCCGAGTTGGTGTCTGGTTATTAGAGGCACTCCGGGTTGGTGTCCGGTTATTAGAGTCATTCCGGGTTGGTGTCCGGTTATTAGATGCACTCCGAGTTAGGTTCCGGTTATAGTTAGCCCCTAGGCCTTGGCACGAGCCCTTGATAAAGAAATTAAAGTTCAACATTATGCATTCCATCATTATGAATGTGGTTACTGATATTGCATATGATTATTCGATTAGTAGAATATCGATGTGAATAAGTAAATGGCATTATTTCATTTTATTTCTGCCATATTATGCCGAAGTTCAAGTTTAAAAGGCTTTTGTTTTAGTTTTATACATTTCCTTAAATGTTTATGCTTATTTTTGAATGTTTCCATTGTATTTCTTATCCTTACTGAGCGTTTGAGCTTACCCCTTTTCTATAATTTATTTTCCCCAGGATTCACAGAAGTGTATTGTCATTGATATGCATGGTAAAGCCAAGGGAATAATGGTGTTCATAAAGGATTATTTATGTTGTTTTGTATTTTATAATGTGTAATGTAACATTCATGTATGTAATCTATTTTCCAAGACTGCTAAACTGATCGGTCCTTCAGGACTTGATTCCTTGTAATAATGCCAATGTATTAAAATAATGCACCGACTCAGGGTAACTGGGGTCGGGGTGTTACACCTCCCAAGCCATTGGCTCGGCCGAGCTCTGCTCATTTTCTCTCTCCAAATCCCTCTCTTCATCCTAGAAGCCTTAACTTAGGCAGAATTCTCTTCAAGAAACCCTTTTGGTTCAAACCAAGAAGAGTTACCCGATTTAAAGGTAAATACTTCTCTAATGTTCTTTTGTTTTATTTTGCTTCTTCAACCCCATAAAATCTTTTTATTCATTTATTTTCTAAAAAAACCAGTATCTTCAATATATTATGATTTTTGATGAGAATTATTCTAGCTACACTTACCCACACCTTCATATAATTGTTAATGAGCATATTGTTTCTGTGGATATAGAATTTCTACCTCACGAAATGATGATTGTTCAATATTCTTCTAATACCATAAAAGGTGGCCATTAATATGTCACTATATTTATATATGATATATAATATGTTTTTTTTCCTTAATCTTATGTATTTTTATTTTATGGAATACCTTTATGGTTTCCATTATGGGTAAACACGATATCTTCATTTTAGGAAGTGCGGACTACCGCCCCCTCAAAGTGATTTGATTCGTTAATGCCATATGTGGGATGTATAGAGGATGGAGTTAATGATATTATATATGATATTATACTGGAATTATAATATACCTTTATATCATTATGATTCCATTCCATAAAATACGAAATAGAAATGAAAGTAGCATTCATGCGTACGTATGGCTTATCGTCTCCATGAACGGTGCATTTCATTACTTACCTCTAAATGTTATGTAATATTATAAATGAATGAGTATACAGGATATATATGATATATGTGATATCTAAATCATGAATATAATTATGGATATAATGGATATCTTACTACATGAACAACTAGTAATTACAAGAAGTTTATTTTTAACTCAAGTGCCAAGGGTCGACAAAACGACCATTATTAAATTTTATAATTACATAGTGTTCATGACATGGTAATAAGTGATTTAAAAGGAATAATGAACTTGAAAAAGGTTATTAAGAATGTATAAATTAACTCAAGTTTATTATTCATGAGGTTAAATAATGATCGAGTCAAGTCAGACATGAGGTAAGGGACTTCGTCTCAATCTTCTTTCATTGAGGCATATTTTGTTTTAATATAAGAAATTATTTTATACAGTGTATAAAACCCTTTTACTTTTATTTTTATTCAAAAGGAATCATTTTTATACGAAGCATTTTACTAAATGACAAAAGGGAATGTTTTTGTCATACTTATGCGGCGACAACGACTTCTCTCCCGCCGTGACCATTATTTGAGTTTCGGCTTCCTCAACAAGCCTTAACTTTTTTAAAAAAAATTAAAAATAAATACCATGTTTTACTTTTCCTTTATTTTGGTATTGAAAATGGTTTTTATAATGTTTTTATTATATCAATGTGTTATTTATATCTTGTGATTGAAATGTGGAAATGTTATGTTTCCTTTATGAAAGTTTTTTGTGATACGATTATGTTATGGTTCTTGGGAATTGTATACAAAGACGGGTGGTTCTATGATAAAATAAAGGTGGGTGAGCCCAATATAGCTCTCTAATTCATTGGGTAATGCAAAGGAGTTAAACATTAAGGTTTCTCCGAAGAGATTTAGGGAATATACTGTTATGGGTATTCCAAATGTAACCATGAGGGTTACTCCCTACGTAAGAATGTTATGAATTACTCAAGTTACCTATATGTATTATGATTTCTAAGATTTATTCATGATTTGATGAGGTATGTTAATGTTCTTGTGTTTTATGAGTAAAGTATGTTTTCATTAATCCTTATGTATACATGGACTAATGTTTCATTTCAGTATTGTTATATCCCTTACTGAGCTTTTTATGCTCAACCAACATTTTTGAAATGTTTTTCACAGGTCAAGGGAAAGGTACATGATGTGATGATAGTGTCAAGGATGTGTCAAGAAAGAATCCATGTTTTATTTTAAATATATTTCCTTTAATGAGAAGAGTGAATATTCTCTTTGTTGTAACCACCTTTTTTACAAGTAGAATGTAATGCATGTTTTATGATCTAATTCTCTAAAACACTAAACATGAAAAGATCCTCAATGTGTAATTCTTGTAATAACTCAAGAATAAGTAATGTTTAAGGCTGGGGCCTTATATTACATACATTTTTATTACTTCAAAATTGAAGCACACTTATTACAACATATAACAAAACCATGACAGGACCGTATATGTATAGTGACTTTATAAACATGGAAACATAAACAACTAGTTCATAAATCATCTACTATTTTTCCGTTTTATTTTATCATATTCAGAGTCCCTTTTGGAATATCTTACTTAATACCCTTCTTCCTGACCTGGGGAAAAGAAAACATATAGAAGGGTGAGGTCAAATGCTCAGAAAGGGTAAACAAAAGAAATATCAATCATATCATATTCATAAGAACATAACATTTTGAAAATATTAACCTGAAAAACAGATCATAATATCAAAACATGGGATATTTCATGGTAGTGCAATGTAAATCCCAATAATCATAACATGAATCTTTGTGGCATACACACATAATCAAAAAGAATAATTTCTTAGTAGTCAAGACTCATTGCCAAGACTATCCTAGCGGACAAAGTCCATTTCTGAACCGAGTTCACTCCTCATTTCAGTCCTGTATCACTGAACCGGATTAACTTTTCATTCCAGCGATTTCTATCTCATGGGATATAAATCTTTACCCAATTCATTAGATGGAGATATAGGTCCCACCCATCTCATAATGATACCATTCTTATGTGTTCCACAAGATCATAAATCAGACATCCTAGCATAACCCATGTTATAAAAATGGGATTCTTAAACATCATGCCATCATAACATAATCCATATAAGATAAAAAAGACATCATAAAAATAATTCCATCATAACATAATCAAATAAATTTAATAATAGGGATATAAACAGAACCCTATATTATCTTAGATGGAAAATAATTTTGATAAAACGCTTGGACTCCATTCTTGAGGAAAATATCCTTTCTACTTCAAGAACATTTTTCCTTTCATAAAATGTCATACAATTTTAAACTAATAGAATTTGATTAAAAATAAAATTGAAAACTTGTAAAGGAATCATCATTTAAATTATGTTCTAAAAGCCCATTCAGGCCGTATAAGTTAAAAACATTCTTCTCATACTTTGGCCGGAAAAGTCAATAAGTACCTCATACGAAAAACGACAAAATATTCCTTCCATATCTATTACTAAAAACTCAAAAAGGGTAAAATTTTATTTATAAAATTTTAGGAGGATAGAATTAATATTACAAATTGAGGAAACATGGATGTGGATGATAAATATGCCCCAATAAATTCTGAAGTATAAACAATCTCGGATAAAAATGAGATTGCATGATTTTCCCTTACCTTAGGCATTATTTGCTTCATACATGTCCGAAACTCCTATATAATTATTTAAATAATTTCATTGACTTATTTCAGAATCATACTCATTGATATGATATCATACATGGTCATATTATTAGCTTCTAATTAGTAATATTTCCTTGCTACTTGTTATTCGGGTGTTTATTGCTTTTTGTTCTTATGCGTGTTTTGTCAAATAAATTCTTATTATTGTTTTTAGGTTATAGACACCGCATTTACAGAATGGTATTAGTGTAATATATATCATATTTATTCATTAAATTCATTTATATAATCATTATTCAATGAAGATCATTTAGAACAAGTCCCATCACATCGTGGAGACGGTAGGCAGTACGTACGCACAAGCGATGATATCATTCCCATGATCGTGGAATTTTATTGGAGTGTATTTATACTATTTAAGAATCAATATAACTATACAATAATCATATATAGTTATTATTTATACCAGTATACCCATCCAAGTAATCTGGTGATGGAAAACAGATTACACCACGGCGTGGAGACGGTATTCCGTATGTACGCAGGCGCAGTGATTTCATTTTCTGTAGGATGGATAGAAGGTTAAATAGGGATGTTTCATATTTATAATAACATATCAGTATATTAGTGATACTTATTTTGTTACTTAAAAATGAAACAACTAAATAAGATGAAGTAGAAGAAGAAATAAATTTCAATGAATCGGTAACGGATATTACCTCTTCTTCGACAGGCCCCTTTAAAACCTCCTCTTAGGGCACTAAAATTGGTCTTTGAAGAAAACCAGGACCTCTAGAATATTACTAGGAAAGTGGATAAGAGAAATTGGCAGTGTTTTTTCGAGCGTGAAGGCGCAAAGTGGTGTGAGGATAAGAGGGAGGAGGAGCCCTTTTATAAGGGAGGAGAGGGGTAGCTTAGAAAAAACATAAAATATTATTTTATAATAAAGTCATATTCGGTTTTTAATACCTCCAAACTGATTTATTTCGAATATAAGGTGGGTATGGGTATAAATTCTCTCAATCAAATGGTTTTAGACATGTTTATGTTAATATTTTAAACTTATCGTTTAGATTTAACTCTAAGTTAAATAATTTAACTTTTACCGCATCTTCTTGTTTTCTTACACTATATGGTTAATAAACATACTATAATAAGAATAAAGAACCCCAAATGGTTAATTATTAATATATATAACCTTATCTAAGTCATTTGGAAGATCCTTATATTTTTAGGAATAAAATTACAATTAATAATATAATATTTGTTTTAAAAAACTATTTTATGTCAATTTTGACACTATTTGGTAATTGATTTTTGTAAAAATCATAACATCATTATTAGTTCAAAAAAAGTTCATTGAATCAATAATAACATGTAATATTAACCCAAAAAAATTGTTTAATGTATAAAAAGTCTCAAATTAAATTTATTTAGGTATTTATAACATCAATTATGTTAATATTTCACTAATAAGGTAATTACTACATCATCATTGTGTCATAAATAAATTAACTTATTTAATGTCTAAAAATTACAAATAAAATACCATTATTTAGTAAATATTTTTATCTTTATAATTAATATTTATAGTCTAATTTATCATATATATTACCCTATATTAAAAATGATTTATTCATTAAACTTTCATTTTAACTATTTTAACTCTTCTTTAAATAAAATATTATTAAATGTCCTAATCTAATCCAAGTTGACCTAAATGGTCATATATTATTCCTAAGGTTGTTTTTGGTCTAATTAAACTTATCAAATAGAATTTTGACATGTGTTTGGGTAATAATAATACCATTTTTCCCATAATTACCATATTTACTTTCAACCGTGGTAAATAAAAGTAAAAAAGTTACTATTCACCAAAATTCTTTTTATCTTATTGAACCACATTTTACTCCTTGATATTAACTGTGTCTCTCAGATTTTCAAAATTCCACTCATAGAAGTGGTAAAATTATTTTTTATGTAAATTTGTAAAAAGCTCTTAGGAGGTAGGTAAAAGATGGTGAAAAGTTTAATAAAATTTATATATATCTAAAATTATTATAAAATGACTCCAATTATTTACATTGAAATTATATAGTTATTATGTATCAATTTTGACCTAAAATAAATTTAAATAAGTTAAATAATTATTTAAATAAAAAGTCGGATTTTAAATAGTACCCCAGTTTTTTCACTATTCATCAAAAATTGAATGTTTTCAGAAAAATACCAAAAATTCACCCTAGGCTAATTTCGATATTCCAAATCAAAAAATGAAGTCCGTTTTGAATGATAAAATTTAAAAAAGTGGGTATTACTATTCATAACGACTAGTTTATTTACTATTTTAATATCATATCATTGTTTAGTGAAAGTCGGTATTGCGTAAAACACATGCTATCGTGGAAGGTCGCGATTGCGTGTAAAGAAAGCCAAGATAGTGTTGTGTGTAGTGAAAGATTCCTTTGATGTTACGTATAACAAAAGACATAAAAAAATATACTCCTCATAAAATATCAGGGTGTTACATTCTACCCCCCGTAAAAAGAATTTCGCCCTCAAAATTTGTCACTTCGAAACAAACATATGAGGATACCTATCTATCATCATATCCTCAAGCTCCCATGTACCTTCTTCTAATTGGTGGTTCCTCCATAAAACATTCACCAAGTGACTGGTCTTGTTCCATAGAACTTTTTCTCTCTGATCCAGAATCACTATTAGTTGTTCTTCATATGAAAGATCTTGCTCCAGTGGTACAACATCTATGTTGAGTACATGTGAACGATCGGGTATGTACTTTCTCTGGAGAGATACATTGAACACATCGTAAACTTGAGAGAGATTCAGTAGAAGCACCAATCGGTAAGCTACCTTCCCAAAATGGTCCAGTATTTTAAAATGACCAATATACCTAGGGCTCCACCTTCCCTTCTTTCCAAATCTCTTTACTCTCTACTAAGGATAAATTTGTATGAATACTTTATCACCAACATAAAACTCTAAGTCTTTTCTTTGATTGTTGGAAAAACTTTTTTGTCGACATTGAGATGCTCTTATGTGTTGTTGAATAGATCTGAACTTTTCTGCCATCTCATCGACAAGATCAGGTCCAAATAGATTGCTTTCCCCAACTTCATCCCAACACGTTGGAGTTCTGAATTTCTTTCCATAGAGAGCTTCATAAAGAGTCATCTAAATACTAGAGTGAACGCTATTATTATAAGAAAATTCTTCCAAAGGTAGGTGTTGATCCCAACAACCTTTGAAATCCATAGAGCAAGCTCTTAACATGTCTTCTATATTTTGAATTGTTCTCTTAGACTGACCGTCTGTCTGAGGATGATAATCAGTGCTAAAACTCAACGCTATATCCAGAGTATGATGAAGACTTCTCCAAACCTTTTATGTAAAAATCGGATCCCGATCAGATATAATGGAAAGTGGTACTCCATGCCTTCTTACTACTTCCTTTACAAATACCCTGGCAAGCTGATCCAGAGAGAAATATTCTCTAATAGCAATGAAATGTGCCGACTTCATAAGACGATCGACTATGACCCAGATAGCATTATTACCATTGGATGTTTTTGGAAGTCTAGTGAAAAAGTATATAATGAGGTTTTCCCATTTCCATTCTAGTATGGGTAATGATTGTAACATCCCCTTAAACTTCTGTATCTCAGCTTTAACTTGCCGACAAACCATGCATCGAGAGACATATTCATCAACATCTCTTTTCATGCCATCCCACCATAAGTACTCTTTCATGTCCCTATACATCTTCGTGCTTCCAGGATGAATAGATAATGAAGAACTATGAGCCTAATCCAGTAGCTCCTTCTTTAATTCTGGGATGGGAGGAACACAAACCTGATTCCTGAACCTTATTATCCGATCACAATCAAGGTTGAATTCCGGAACATTTTTCACCTTCTTTTGTAACTCTACATCTTCTTTTTGTTCCTCTTTACTCTTCGCATGTATAGATGGTTGAAAGTTCATTTGAGAAAGATATGATTTTTCCCCTTCCATTAAAATTCCAAGATCCATCCTTTGTAAATCCATAAATATTGGATCATTTGTGATCATCATCATGGATAATCTACCACGGCCTTGTCGACATAATGCGTATGCCACCTTGTTTGCTTTCCCAGGGATGAATTGAGCAGTTGTAATCCTTAATTATCTCCAACCATCTTCTTTGATGCATATTCAGCTCCTTTTCTGTGAAAATATACTTTAGAATTTTATGATCAGTATAAATATCACACCTTTTACCATAAAGATAATGCCTTCTAATCTGTAATGCAATGATTACCGAAACTCACTCCCAATCATGATTTGGGTAATTTTTCTCATGGATTTTCAACTGTCGTGACGCATAAGCTATCACCATATCATTTTGCATGAGAACACACCCCATTACCTTCTTGTATGCATCTCTATAGATCACAAACCATTCTACACTACATGGCAGTGTGAGCATAGGTGTCCTGGATAACCTTCGTTTTAACTCTTTGAAATTCTCTTCACACTCCTCAGTCCACATGAACATAAATCCATCTCGATTCAACCTAGTGAGTGGATTAGATAACCTTGAAAAATATTTCACAAAATGAGGATAATATCTAGCCAGACCAAGAAAACATCGGATCTCAATTACTGTTGTTGGTCTCAACCATCTTTTGATAACCTCTATTTTTGATGGATGCACATATATCCCCTCTTTTGAGATTATGTGACCCAAAAATGAAACATTTTGAATCCAAAATTCACACTTGGTAAATTTGGCGTAAAGCTTCTCCTTTATTTGGGTCTTTAATACAATTCTCAAGTGATCTTCATGTTCTTACTTTCAATTTTAATATACAAGAATATTATCTATAAAGACTACCACAAACTAATCAAGATGGTCTCTAAAGACACTATTCATTAGATCCATGAATATTGCAGGGGCATTAGTAAGCCCAAATGGCATCACTATAAATTCATAGTGTCCATACCTTGTACGGAATGTCGTATTCTGTATATCCTCCCTTTTGATCCTTAATTGATGATACCCTGAACCAAGATCAATCTTGGAAAAGTATTGACCTTCATGTAGTTGGTCAAATATTTCATCAATTCGTGGAAGAGGATATTTGTTCATGATAGTGATCTTGTAAAGTTCTCAATAATCAATGCAGAGTCTCATTGATCCATCTTTTTTCTTAACAAACAGAATAGATGCTCCCCAAGGTGACTTACTAGGGAGTAGGAATCACTTATCAAGATTCTCTTAGAGTTGGTTCTTCAATTCCTGCAACTCAATTGGGGCCATTCAATAAGGTGTCTTTGAAATAGACAAAGCACCCAATATGAGTTCTATTGAAAACTCAACTTCACTATTTGGTGGAAGGCCCGACAATTCCTCCGGAAAGACATTATAAAACTCTCGTTCAATGGGAATATTCTCAATTTTTAGTTTCTCGCCAATCATTTGAGATAAATAACCTTCATTTAGTGGATTCAAGACCCATAAGATGGAAGAAAATTCCACTGGAAGGTTATGTTCATCCTTGCATTGATAGATGATCATAGATTGATCTGGAATATGAAATGTGACTTCCCTTATTTAAAAATTGATATGAAATACATATAAAGATAGCCAATACATTCCAAGAATCACATAAAATTCCACTATTGGAAGGATCAAAAGATTTGTAGTAATCACTTTTCCACAAACTTCAATCAGAGAAGA
Source organism: Viscum album (assembly GCA_963277665.1). Taxonomy (NCBI): domain Eukaryota; kingdom Viridiplantae; phylum Streptophyta; class Magnoliopsida; order Santalales; family Viscaceae; genus Viscum; species Viscum album. Next base: position 1,425,296,172 of record OY728148.1, on the reverse strand, counting down.
ATTGTAAACTTTTCATGCGAATGTTGTGCCATTAGGGGTTGTCACAACTATCTCAACATCTAATTTTTTAAGTAATCAGACGATACACTTAGAAAATTATTCAAAATTAAAATAGTGGGTGGATCTAGAATCAAATAAAACATTTGATACTTTAGAGTGGATGGTAAGTGTACCTTTCACCACTTCGTTATCATACTACACATCACTGATAGAAATTGCATGTGACATTCCTTTGTCATTAGCCTTATGAGTTTATTGACGTCGATCATCATCAACAAACCTTGGATTAGGGAATTGATTAGCTCAATTCCCCATTTCCTTAAACTTGTAACTTTGAAGTGTAGGAGGTGCACTATGTGTAGCCTTTTCTTTGTTCGCATCACTAGACATATTCTTCCCATCATTGTGGCATTCAAATTCCTGATGACCTTCTTTTCCACATTTGAAACATGTAATTGTCCCTTTAAGACAACTCCCTCCACGTTTCTCTCCACAATTTGAGAATAAGGGAAAACTCATCTTCTTTTCAATGGGTTCTTTAGATTTTCCTTTTAATGACATTTTACTCTTCTTATCAAACACATATGACTGATAGGTTACTCCAATCTCCATCTCAACCTTGAAAGCACATCGAATTATTTCCTCGTAGCTATTGAAGACCCTTTTGGATAATGACCTTCGAAGACTTGGTTTTAAGCCACCATAGAATCGATCGATCTTACTCTCAGGTTGGATAAAAATCCCAGAAGTGTACCTTGCATGTCTTGTAAAATCTGATTCGTAGGTACTAGAAGATTCATCATCCTTTTTCTTTAGTTCAAGAAACTTATTCTCCATATTTTTTTGAAGAATACGTGGGAAGTACTTACTGAAAAATAAGTTCATGAAATCGTCCAATTCCATGGACTCAATTTCATCTCTTGGCCTCGTATTCTTGATAAGATTACACCATTGATAAGATTCACCTTCCAAACGATATACCGATAAGATGACTTTATTATGTTCAGAACATTGAAGAACTGAAAATATCTTTTCAGTGGTACTGATCCGTTGTTCAGCTACTAATGGATCAATAGACCCGCTGAATGAGGGTGGACGCTGCCTCATGAAGGATTCAACATAATGTTGCTCCTTCCTTTTCTCGTTTGGAAGTCCTGCATGATTCATAGCTTGAGAATGTTGTGTGATCATTGCTAAAAGATTTATCATTCTAACTCCCATAAATTTTGGTTTCTCAGGGGGACAATAATTTCATTTCCAGTCACATTCAGCATTAACACGATTCCTTCGGATTCCAGCCATTGACTAAAACCAATAAGCATAGCGTGAGAAACAGTAATCATAATAGTAAAACCACATAATCAAGAATAAAATTTCACATTTTCGGTCTTATCATAGGTGATTCATAGCCATTTCTAAAATACAAATATTGTGTTCTATGTATATTCATATTCTTATAGTTCTTACTAAGGATCTCACGTACTAGTTTCCAAAGTTTGAAGATACCTTTCCTCTGATACCATAAATAACGACCCATACTTTACATATATTGTTATTACTTTAAAATTGAAGAAAACTTATTACAACATATAACAAAACCATGAAAGGACCGTATAGGTATAGTGTCTTTAGAAACTGGGAAACATAAACAACTTGTTCATAAATCATCAACACTTTCTCCCTTTTATTTTATCATATCTAGAGTCCCTTTTGGCATATCTTACTTAATACCCTTCCTCCTGACCCGGGGAAAAGAAAACATACAAATAGGGGAGCTAAAATGCTCAGTAAGGGTAAAAAAAAGAAATATCAATCATATCATATTCATAATAACATAACATTTTGAATATCATAACCTTCAAAAGAGATCCTAATATTATATCATGGGATAAGTAATGGTAGTTAAATGTAAATCCAAATAATCATAACATGAAACATTATGGCATACCCATAATCATAGAGAATCATTTCTTAGTAGTCAAGACTCATTGCCAAGACTATCCTAGCGGACAAAGTCCATTTCTGAACCGAGTTCATTCCTCGTTTCAGTCCAATATCACTGAACCATATTAACTTCCCGTTCCAGCCATGTCTATATCATGAGATATAAATCTTTACCCAATGAATTGGAGGAAGAAATAGGTCCCACCCATATTATAATGATACCATTATTATGTGTACCACATGATCATAAATCATACATCCTAGCATAACCCATGTAATAAAAATGGGATTCTTAAACATCAGGCCATCATAATATAATCCATATAAGATAAAAGGACGTCATAAAAATAATTCTATCATAAAATAATCAAATCAATGTATAAATAGGGATAGAAACAAAACCCTATATTATCTTAAATGGAAAATAATTTTGATAAAATGCTTGAACTCCATTCTTGAGGAAAATATCCTTTCTACTTCAAAAACATTTTTCCTTTCTTAAAATGTCATACAATTTTAAACTAAAAGATGTTGATTAAAAATAAACTTGAAAACATTTAGAGGAAGCTCCAAGGAAATAATGTTCTAAAATTCCATTCAGGTCGTATAAGTTAAAAAAACATTTTTCTCGTACTTTGGCCAGAAAATTAAAAACATACCTTGTACTAAAAATGAAAAAAGATTCATTTCATTACTTTTACTAAAAACTCACCAATGGGTAAAATTGGCTTTAATCAATTTTAGGAGGATAGATGTAATGTAACACCCTAGGTAAATAAAGAATATGACATTTTTATATTTATTAATATTTGTGACTAAAATATTAATATTTATTTAATGGGAACGCTATGCTCGATGGCGTACCCAATACGCAACAACGAGTTTCTTTGAAATGTTACGTTGCACTCCAATAATAAAATAATATTATTTTAAATGGTAGTAAATTACTAGCCGTTGTAATGACGGGAATGGACTGAACTAACTACAAAATTATAATATATTTTTGTCAAATATTTTTACTTTTATCCAATAAATGTTAGAGGCTTAAAATGCAAATGAATCCAATTTTAAGCGTAAATTTTCAAATATTCTTTAAAAGGTCGATTAATTGCCTTTTGATGGAGAACCCTTTTTAAATCCACATTCTGACAATTTTATATGTTATATTGGAACAAATAAAATTCGTAGTTAATTTGGATATCAAAATTTACCTTGTGTAAATTTTAGTTATTTTTTCAATAAAGATCATTTTTAGTGAAAATGTTGAATTTTAATTCAAAACCTCCTTTTAATTTGATTTATTTATATAGATAGAGTATCTTTTTTATTGGATTTAAAGTGCATTTAGAATATATTTTTACCATTTAATCCAATGGTGGTCATTGAGTTAATTTTACTTTGAAATTGGACTTAAACTAGTGTCAATCTTCTGATATATTTTGTTTCTTAAAAACACACTATTTGTTTTGACAATGTGAATTAATTATTAAATTGATTAATGAAACATATATGTTTTGAATTTCTTAAAATAGACATCATTTTTGAATTTGGAATATAAAATATATCTTAGGATGAATGTTTGGTATTTTTCTGAAAAACTTCAATTTCTGATGAATAGTGAAACCACTAAGTGGTAGTTAAAAAACAGATTTTTCATTAAAATGAAAATTTACCACCTATGTAATTTAAATTTTAAAAATCCAACATAAATGGTTGTAATTAGGATGTAAAATTTCATTCAATGGGATTACAATAATTTTTTTGGTGAATAGTAACTTTTAAGTTTTATTAATCGCGATTAAAGGTAATTAGATTAATTAAAGGTAAAGATAATGTTATAATAATATGAAATGACCTTGACACATGTCCTACCCATATTGGATGAGTCATGTTAGACCAATAAAATGCATGGGTCAACTTGGGGACCCCATGGAGCCACTTGGGGAAGAAAATGACATTAATAACTTTTTATTTAAAGTTAAAATAAAAAATGTCACAAACATGTATTGTTTTACTAAAACAATTTTTACATGGGGTTATACAAGTCATATGATTTACTATAAATATTCATTGTAAATATAGAAATATTTCCTAAATCTTAGTATTTTTTTATAATTTTTATACATTTAAATAAATAAAAGTTATTTATAACACTATGATGATGGAGTGATTACCTCATTAATCAACGATTTAAATAAAATGAAAAGTTAATGTTAAATCTAAGACATACACTTGTCCAAAACCTATTTTATCGGTATATTTATAAACCTTATCACCTTATCCACGAAATATATAATTGTGGGACCTTTTATACCTGAAAATGATTTTATAATAAAGTAACTTTTCAAGACTTTCCACGAGTGCCCCTCCTCCCTCTTATAAAAGGCCCCCACCTCTACCTCCTTACCCACACATCTCAAGCCCTTGGCTCGTCAAAACTCTTCTAATACTATCTCCCAACATCCCTCTCCTACTCTTAGAAGCCTCACCTTTGGCCGAAGTCTTTCCATGGAAGACTTTGAGCTCAAATAAAAAAGATTTATCCGATTTGATGGTAATGTCTTCTATTATGTAATTTTCTTTTATTTTGCTTCTCCAACCCCCATAAACTCTTTTTATTTCATTATTTTGTAACAAAAAAGTATATTAAATATACTAAGTTTATGTTATGAGAAGTATTTGAGCTACACTCTTACACACCTCCATCTAATGGTTAAAGAACATACTGTTTCTTTGGGTGGCGAATTACTGCCTCACAAAATGATGATTGTTCAATATTCTTTTTACACCTCTCATGGTGGCCATTACGATGTCACTGTATTTATATATGATATATAAATTATGTTTATTTACTCCTTAAGCTTTGGTATTTTTCATTTATGGCATACCTTTATGGTTTCCGTAATGGGTAAACACGATAATTTCATTTTAGGAAGTGCGGACTACCGCCCCCTCAATGTGATTTGAATCGTTAATACCATATGTGGGATGTATAAAGGATAAATTTAATGATTTTATATATTATATTATAATGTAATTATAATATACCTATGTATCATTATTTTATTCATTCCATTAAATCATGAAATAGAAATGAATGTATCGTTCATGCGTACGTACGGCTTACCGTCTCCATGAAAGGTACATTTCATTTCTTATCCCCATATGTTATGTACTATTATAAGTACATATATATAATATATATATATATTTCATATATTAAATCTAAATGATGGATATAATTTTATAATTATAATATATATATCTCTCATTTAGTTTTAATTCCATTAATATGACAAAGAAATGAATGTAGCGTTCATGCGTACATAGGGCCTACCGTCTCTATGAACGGTGCATTTAATTTTTTATTTCCAAATGTTACGGAATAGTATAAAATGAATATATACTGGATATATATGATATTTAAATCATTAATACTATTCTGGAGATGATGTACCTATATCAAAATGGAAAATTTGTTTCCAAGAAGTTCAATTTTGACTCATGTACCGAACATCGAAAAAAAACGTCTAGTATGAACTCACATTATTAACCAATTATTATAACATTATAATATGTGATATGAACTGAATAATAATCTTTAAAGGAGTTCCTTAAGAAATTATAAATTGACCAAAGTTTATTATTCAGGAATATAAATAAATGAACAAGACAACCCAGACATGAGGTAAGGGATCCTACCTCTCTCTTTCTTTTTAAGTACTCTCATTTATGTAATTTCTTCTAAGATAATATTTATTATGTTTGGGGATGTTCTTTTATATTCCTCATACTGTAATTTTTAATTTAATTTTATTAGAGACCCTATTTTATCTCATAAATCCAATTTTTGGAAGTTTTAAGTGGCGTCGTTAGGCTGCCGAGTTTTCGTAATGGATTTTTCATATCACCATTATTCTTGTGAGATTTATGCTACATTTTCCACTATTTCCTTTGAGTGGTGTATGTAATGCACATTAATATAATATTTTTGTAATATAATTGTTTTTATGTATATTTACATCAAAGTTATATAGTCCTTATTTTATGGGGTGTACGTTTCGAAAGTTACCTGAATCTGTAAAGGAACCTTTCACCCTCCTCTTTTTAAAAGTCTTCTTTTTTATGGGTCATTTAATTTACATTTTGTTATGTTGGGATATGGTCTTCTATATACTTTTTGATGTAAAATTTATGTCCAAGTGATGAGATACCATTTTCCCTCTTATCAAATAATTTTCTTAATTTTAAAGTGATGCTGTTAGGCGGTCGAATTTTTGCAAGGGAACTTGTTAACTCAATTTCAATTCATTGGGTTAAACTTTTTCTACTTGAATATGTCATTATATGAATATGTTTGAAAGAATATTATTTTTTTACACTTAATATCTACATATATTGGGTGTATTTATTTGTCAGAGATAATTACATAATTGATTTATCCTTAATCTAAGGATACTGTCTTTGTAATGGACATCGTCTCAATCTCCTTTCATTGAGGACTATTTTATTATAATACAAGACTTTCTTTTATACTCTGTATAAAACACCTTTTAATTTTTATTTCATTCGAATGGAATATTTTTCTACGAAGAGTTTTACTAAATGAAAAAAAGGAATGTTTTTTTAAAATACGCGGTGACAATGACCTTTTCCACCGCCGTAAGTATTATTTGGTCTTTAGATTCCTCAATAATAAAAATGTTTTTAAAATGAAATAAATACCATATAATCTATTATGTATTTTGTTATTGAAAATGGTTATTATAATGGATTTTTTATTTCAATATATTTAAGTGATATATTGTGATTGAAATGTGGAAATGTTTTCTTTCTATTATATTTTTTTTATGTATTATGATTTTGTAATGGTACTTGTAAATTTGACGGGTGGTTACGTGATAAACCATATGACGGGTGGTGCCGTGAATACTAGGACGGGTGGTAACGTTATAACCTCCAATGCTTTGGGTATGGAAGTCGACTGTATGGCTATTCCATGTAGTAATATTTGTGGAAGTCGACCATATGGTTATTCCATTTAAGTATGTTTATGTCCCAAGTTGCCTTTATATGTTATGTGTTAATTATATGGGTTTATGGTAATCTTTTGGTTACAAAGGATAAGTATGGATATTTTATTCAGTGAATAGTATTTAATACTTCATAAAGGTGAAAAGTATTACTTTGATAATGTATTCATGGTTTACTTGTTACATAACAGTTTTCCTTCTTTGTATATCCTTTATTGGGATTGTTATGCTCATCCCAATTTTTTTAAGTATTTTCAATAGGACTTAAAGATGAATTGGTTCAAGGATGGGATCAAGGAAAAATATGAAATCTAAAACATGGAACTTGAAATTTTTATTTTTAAGAGTTTTTATTTTATGGAAACATTGTATAAGTGTCTACTTTGTAATCTTTTGAGATGTAATAGTTATGTCCTAATTCTCTAAAACTCTAAACCTGAAAAGATCCCTTATGTGAATTATTCATTTAATTCATGATTATGTAATGTGTTAAGGCTGGGTCCTTACAATTGGTATCAAAGGAAGGTTTAGATAACTTTTGAGATTAGAATATTGTTTAAGCATAAGTGAAAAGTTGTGTATAACCACAATGGTTAGTAATTTAGATGGAGTCATTGTTATTTTTGAAAGTTGGAATGAGTTTGTGAAAACTTGGATAAGTTTATCTCATTATTTATCATCCTAATTAGTATATGATGATTTTGTGGATATACTCACACTGGAATTTTTGGTTTTAGTAAGTGGATGGATCTAGAAGGAACCAATGTGACAATGAGTTTGAAGGAATCTATGGTGGTTCTCTAATTAAGAGACTGAATGAAATGGGTGATTCATTGAGAAATCTCGTGGTTATTCTAAAACAACTATTAGGAGGCATGATTAACCACTAGAACCTTGGTGATTTCTCTAATGAATCATGTACAAGATGACCAAATCTATGTGTAAGTTTAGGTAATAATTATAAAGGTAACCATTAGGGTTTATATGATCCTTACTTTTGAGGTAATTATGGGTTACTATATGTTATGATGGAATATGAACGACATGAGATAAACTTGAGGTTAAATTATGTTATGGTTATTTTTTAAGATTTTATCACTTTTTGGGGAATTTTATAAGAATTATGTAGTTTTGGAAAAAGGACAACACATAGACCGTGTGACAACCTGTCGCGTTAGATGAATCTACGTGAATCAAACCCACAACCAATGTGCGACTTGTATTCATCGCTTACCACTGGACTAGATGAAGTCCCTAGTTAGTTTGACTAATTCTTTTTAGTTAGACGATCTTATGAATCTGGAATAAGTTTATTTTGGGTTATCTATGGAAATTATTAACCTACCATGGAGGATATGTGATTAGGTTAATTATATTTCATTATGAGACTTTAAGAGTAACTGATGATTGGAGATAAATGTTAAGGTTTATCTTGTAAGACTATGTGATTAAATCCTTTAGAGATTTGGGTTTCAATCATTGTTTTTATTACATTGAATAATTTTATGGATATATGTATATTGAATGGTCTTTGTCGAACTTTGGGCATTTTTTTAAATTTTTTGGAGATTAAGAATAGATTTTTTTTATAAAGGATTATCCTTTTTGGGTATTATCTGATCTTGTACTAACATTTTTGGTTCTGGTTTTGGTTAAGGTCTAAATACATGTGAAATATATAGTTCATTTTTTGGATTAGGTGATTCTCAAGAAGTTGATTATAGTACTCTAAATGTGATCAAGTCTTCCTAAATACTCATCTTTTGGAGAAAATACGAGTTTGTGTAAGAAATCTAGTAAAAGTTGAAAGTCAACATGAAAAGTAAGTATGTTTCCTTATGATTTAGTTTAGCTCATAAATAAATTCCTCAATGAAAATTAACTTAAAACTAAAATTTTGTATGTTAACTTATCCTATCGGGGAATCAAATATCGTTTAACCCATCACAAGTTTGTGATTTTCTGGTGGTTAAATTTCTCCTAAACATGATTTCTATCACTATCCATCAGAACATGACCCTTTGTTTTTTTCTTCCATATCCATGTTTTCATGGAATCCTAGTATGGGTTAACTCGTGTGACCTTTGTACTTCTCTTTCTTTATTTTTTTGTGATAGTTTTACTGACTCTTGTTCTGATGTGGGACTTTCAATGAAGTTTCCAATCCCAATTTTAAAATTGCGAGGACGCATTTCCCAAAAGGGGGAAGGATGTAACACCCCAGGTAAATAAAGAATATGAAGTTTTTATATTTATTAATATTTGTGAATAAAATATTAATATTACTTTAAAGGGAACTCTATGCTCGATGGTGTACCCAATACGCAACAATGAGTTTTTTTGAAATCATACGTTGCACTCTAATAATAAAATAATATTATTTTAAATTGTAGTTAACGCCTAGTCATTGTAATAAAGGGAATGAACAGAACTAACTAATAAATTATTATATATGTTTGAAAAATATTTTTACTTTTATCCAATAAATGTTAGAGGATTAAAATGCAAATGAATCAAATTTTAATCGTAAATATTCTAATATTCTTTAAAAGGTCGTTTAATCGCATTTTGTGGGCGAACCCTTTTTAAATCCACTTTTTGAAAATTTTATATTTTATATTGGACCAAATAAAATCCTTCATTGTCATTTGGATATCAAAATTTACATTGTGTTAGTTTTTTTTATTTTTCCAATAAAGATCATTTTCAGTGAAAATGTTGTATTTTAATTAAAAACCTCCTTTTAATTTGATTTATTTATATGGATAGATTATATTTTTAATTGGGTTTAAAGTGATTTTAGAATATATTTTTACCATTTAATCCTATGGTGGTCATTTAATTACTTTCACTTTCAAATTGAACTTAAACTATTGTCAATATTTTGATATATTTTGTTTATTAAAAACACGCTTTTTGTTTTGACAACAGGAATTAATTATTAAATTGATTGATGAAACTTATATGTTTTTAATTTTTTGAAATATACATCATTTTTGAATTTGGAATATCAAATATATCTTCGGGTAAATTTTTGGTATTATTATGAAAACATCAATATTTGATGAATCGTGAAACCACTAAGTAGTAGTTAAAAATATGATTTTTCATTTAAATGAAATTTTACCACATCTGTGATTTGAATTTCAAAAATATAACATACATGGTTGTCATTAGGATTTAAAATGTGGTTTAATGGGGTTAAAATTATTTTTTGGTGAATAGTAACTTTTAAGTTTTATTAATCGTGATTAAAGTTAATTAGTGTAATTTAAGGTAAAGATAATGTCATAATAATATGAAATGACTTTTAAACATGTCCTACACTTATTGGATGAGTCATGGCCGACCAATACAATCCATGGGTCAACTTGGGGACCCCATGGAGCCACTTGGGAATGAAAATGACATTAATAACTTGTTATTTAAAGTCAAAATAAAAATGTCACAAACATGTATTGTTTTACTAAAACAATTTTTACATGGGGTTATTCAAGTCATATTTTTTACTATAAATAGTCATTGTAAAGCTAAAACTATTTCCTACATCTTAGAATTTTTTTTATAATTTTTATGCATTAAATAAATTAATTTATTTATGACACCATGATGATGCCGCGATTACCTCATTAATGAACGATTTAAATAAAATGAAATGATAATGTTAAATCTAAGACAAAATCTTGTAAAAAAACTTATTGAATTGGTGGATTTAGAACCCTTATAACCGTATCCATGAAATATATAATTATGGGACCTTTTATATCCTAAATTCATTTTATAATAAAGTTACTTTTCAAGACTTTCCAAGAGTGCCCCTCCTCCCTCTTATAAAAGGCCCCCACCTCAACCTCCTTACCCACACATCTCAAGCCCTTGTCTCATCCAAACTCTACTCATATTGTCTCTCCACATCCATCAATTACTCATAGGATCCTCACCTTGGGGATAAGTCCTTCCAAAGAAGCCTTTGAGCTCAAATCAAAAAGAGTTATCCGATTTAAAGGTAATGTCTTCTATTATGTTCTTTTGTTTTATTTTTCTTCTCCAACCCCCTAAACGCTTTTAATTACATTATTTTGTAACAAAAAAAGTATCTTAATGATACTAGGATGCTGTTATGAGTAGTAATCGAGATAAACTCATACACACCTCCATCTAATGGTTAAATAACATACTGTTTCTATGGGTGGCGAATTACTGCCTCACGAAACGATGATTGTTCAATCTTCTTTTAACACCTCTCATGGTGGCCATTAAGATGTCACTGTATTTATATATGATATATACACTATGTTTATGTATTCTTTATGCTTCTTTATTTTTCATTTATTCCATAACTTTATGGTTTCCATAATGGGTAAATGTGATAATTTCATTTCAGGAAGTATGGACTACCTCCCCCTCAAAGTGATTTGAATCGTTAATACCATATGTGGGATGTATAAAGGATGGATTTAATGATGTTATATATTATATAATACTATAATAATAATATACCAATGTATCATTATTTTTTTCATTCCATTAATGTATGAAATATAAATGAATGTAGCGTTCATGCGTACGTACGGCTTACCATCTCCATGACTGGTACCTTTCATTTCTTATCCCCAAATGTTATGTACTATTATAAGTACATATATATAATAGATATATATGTCATATATTACATATAAATTATGTATATCATTCTGGAATTATAATATATATCTCTCATTTAATTTTAATTCCATTAATATGACAAAGAAATTAAAGTAGTGTTCATGCGTACATACGACCTACCATCTCCATGAACGGTGCATTTCATTTTTTTTATCCAAATGTTATGGAATAGTATAAAAGAATTATATACTGGATATATATGATATTTAAATCATTAATACTATTCTGGATAAGATGTACATATAACTACTTTGAAAATTATTTTCCCACAAGTTTAATTTTGACTCATGTACCGAACATCGACAAAAACGTCTGATATGAACTCACATTATTAACCAATTATTATAATATTATAACATGTGATATGAACTAAATAATAATATTTAAATTATTTCCTTAAGCAATTATAAATTGACCAAAGTTTATTATTCTGGAATATAATGAAACTATCAAGACAAGTCGGACTTGAGGTAAGGGATCCAACCTCTCTCTTTCCTTTTAAGTACTCTCTTTTATGTCATTTCTTTTAAGCTCATCTTTCTTTTGTTTGTGGATGTTATTTAATATTACTAATACTATAATTTTTTTTTAATATTATGAGAGACCCTATTTTATCTCATAAATCAATTTTTTGGATTTTTAAACGGCGTCGTTAGGCTACTGAGTTTTTGTAAGGGATTTTTCATCTCACCTTTATTCTTGTTAGATTTATGCTACATTTTCCACTATTTCCTTTGAGTGGTGTATGTACTAAAAATTATTCTACTATTTCTGTAATATAATTTCTTTTATGTGTATTTACATCAACGTTATATAGTCCTTCTTTTATGGGGTGTACGTTTTGAAAGTTACCCGAATCGGTAAGGGAACCGTTCACCCTCCTCTTTTTAAAAGACATATTTTGATGGGTATTTTAATTTACATATTGTTATTTTGGGGTATGTTATTCTATATCCTTATTGATGTAAATTTTATTTCCATGTGATGAGGTACCATTTTCCCTCTCATCAAATCATTATCATAATTTTATTGTGACGTCGTTAGGCTGTCGAATGTTTTCAAGGGAACTTCTTAACTCAATTTGAATTATCTGGATTCAACTTGTAATCCTTGAATATGTCATTTTATGAATATGTGTGAATGAATATGATTGTTTTACACTTAATATCCACTTATATTGGGTGTATTTATTTGTCATACATAATTACATAATTGATTTTTCCTTAATCTAAGGATACTGTCTTTGTAATTGAATTCGTCTCAATCTCCATTCATTGGGGCATATTTTATTCTAATAAAAGACTTTATTTTATTCCATGTATAAAACACCTTTTAATTTTCATTTCATTCAAAGGTAATATTTTTCTACGCAGTGTTTTACTAAATGACAAAAAGGAATGTTTATTTTAACGTACGCAGTGACAACGACCTTTTCCGCTGCCACGAGTATTATTTGGTCTTTGGCCTCCTCAATAAGCCATAATTTTTTTAAAATGAAATAAATACTATATAATCTATTATGTATTTTGGTATTTAAAATGGTTTTTATAATGGATTTGATATGTCAATATATTTAAGTGATATATTGTGATTGAAATGTGGAAATGTTTTCCATCCATTATATTTATTTTATGTATTTAGATTTTGTAATGGTACATGGACATTTGACGGTTGGTTACGTGATAAACCATATGATGGGTGGTGCCATGAATACCAGGACATGTGGTTACATTATAACCTCCAATTCATTGGGTATGGAATTTGGACGTATGGATATTCCATGTACTGATATGTGTGGAAGTCGACCGTATGGTTATTCCATTTAAGTATGTTTATGTACCAAGTTACCTTTATATGTTATGTGTTATTTATATGGGTTTATGGTAATAATTTCATTACAAAGGATAAGTAGTGATATTTTATTCTATGAAGAGTATGTACTACTTCATAAAGTTGAAAAGTATTACATTGATAAAATATTCTTGGTTTACATGTTGTTTGGAAAAACTAACAGTTTTCCTTCTTTGTGTATCCTTTACTGGGCTTTTTATGCTCATCCCAAGTTTTTTAAATGTTTTCCACATGACTTAAAGATGAATTGGGTCAAGGATGGGATCATGGAAAGACATTATATCTGAAACATGGAACTAGACATGTTTCTTTTTAAGAGTTTTTATTTTATGGAAACTTAGTAGAAGTGTCTACTTTGTAATCTTTTGAGATGTAATAGTTATGTATAACTCTCTAAAACACTAATCATGAAAAGATCCTCTATGTGAATTAATAATGTAATTCATGATTATATAATTTGTTAATGTCGGGTCCTTACAATTAATATTACATATTGAGGAAACATGGGTGTGGATGATAAATATGACCCTCCAAATTCTGATGTATAAACAATCTCGGATAAAAATGAGATTGTGTGATTTTCCCGTACCTTAGGTCTGATTTTCATCGTACATGTCTGAACCTCCTGTATAATGATTTAAATAATGTCATTGACATATTCCAGAATCATACTCATTGTTATGAAATCATATATTATCATATTCTTATCTTCTTATTAGTAATATTTCATTGCTACTTGGTATTCGGGTGTTTATTGCTTTTTGTTCTTATGCATGTTTTGTCGAATAAATTCTTATTCTTCCTTTTAGTTTGTAGACACCTCATTTACAGAATTTTATTAGTGTAATATATATCATATTTATTCATTCAATTCAATTATATAATCATTATGCGATGAAGATCATGTAGAACGAGTCGCATCACATAGTGGAGACGGTAGGCCGTACGTACGCACGAGCGATGATATCGTTCCCATGATCGAGAAATTGTATTGGAGTTTATGTATAATATTTTAGAATCAATATAACTCTACAATAATCATATATAGTTGTTCTTTACACCATTATACCCATCCAAGTAAGGCGGTGATGGATAACAGATTACACCACAACGTGGAGACGGTATTCCGTACGTACGCACGCGCGCTAATTTAATTTTATGTAGGATGGATAGAAGGTTAAATAGGGTTGTCTAATAATTATAATAACATATCAGTATATGAGTTATACTTATGTTATTACTTCATAATGAAAAAACTAAATAAGAGGAAGTAGAAGAAGAAATAAATTTCAAAGAATCGGTAACAGATATTACCTCTTCTTCGACACGCCTCTTTGAAACCTCCTCTTTGGGAACTAAAATTAGTCTTTGAAGAAGAAAAGGACCTGTAGAATATTACTAGGGAAGTGTAGTAGAGAAATATCGGGGGTTGGATGAGATTGAAGGCTCAAAGTGGTGTGAGGAGAAGAGGGAGGAGGTGCCCTTTTATAAGGGAGGAGAGGGGCACCTTAGAAAAAACATAAAATATTATTTTATAATAATGTCATATTCAGATATTAATAGCCCCAAACAGATGTATTTCAATAATATGGTGGGTATGGGTCGTAATCCTCTCATCCAATGAGTTTTAGACAAGTTAAGTTACTATTTTAACATTATCATTTAGATTGAACTCAAAGTTAAATAATTTAACTTTTACCATGTCTTCTTGTTTTCTTACACTATAAGGTAAATAAAATTTCTATAACAATCCAAAAGAACCCCTAGTGGTTCATTATTAATATTTATAACCTCATATAAGTCATTTGGCCGAACCATAGATTTTTAGGAATAATATAACAATTAATAATATAATATTCCTTTTAAAAACTATTTTATGTCAATTTTGACACTATTTCATAATTGATTTTTATGGAAATCATAAAATCATGATTAGTTAAGACGAAGTTAATTAAATAAATAGTAACATGTCATGTTAACCAGAAAAATATTGTAACTTATAAAAAGTCTCAGATTACATTTATTTGGGTATTTATAACATCAATTAGCTTAATATTTCATTAATAAGGTAATTACTGCATCATAATTATGTCATATATAAATTAACTTATTTAATTTTTAAAAATTACAAACAAATTACCATTATGTAGGAAATACTTTTATCTTTATAATTAATATTTATAGTCGAATTTATCTTATTTATATCCCTATATTAAAAATGTTTTAGATTTTAAACTTGGATTTTAACTATTTTAACTCTTCATTAAATAAAATAATATTACATGTCCTAATCTAAACCATGTGGACCAAAATGGCCATATTTTATTCCTAAGGTTGTTTTTGGTTGAATTAAACTTATCCAATAATATTAGTACATGTTCTAGGGTAATAATAATTCCATTTTTACCCTTAATTACCCTATTTACTTTTAACATTGGTAAATAAAAGTAAAAAGTTGCTATTCACCAAAAGTTATTTTTTCATATTGAACCACATTTTTCTCTTTTATATTAACCCTGTCTCTTGGATTTTCAAAATTCCACTCACAAAAGCGGTAAAATTATGTTTTATGTAAATTTGAAAAAAAAAACTCCTAGAAGGTAGGAAAAAGATGGTGGAATGTTCAATAAAATTTTTATACATCTAAAATTATTATAACATGACTCCAATGAATTACATTGAACTTATATAAGTATTATGTATCAATTTTTACATAAAATAAATTTAAATAAAATAAATAATTATTTAAATAAAAAGTCGGTTTTGAAATAGTAACCCAGTGTTTTCACTATTCCTAAAAAATTGAAAGTTTTCAGAAAAATTCAAAAAGTCACCCTAGGCTAATATCGATATTCCGAATCCAAAAATGATGTCTGTTTTGAAAGATAAAATTTAAAAAAGTGGGTATTACTATTTATAACGGCTAGTTTATATAATATTTTAATAGCATATCGTTGTTTAGTGAAACTCTGTATTGCGTACAACACACACTATCGTGAATGGTCGTGATTCCGTGTAAAGAATGCCATGCTAGTGTTGTGTGTAATGAAGGATTCCTTCAATGTTGCGTATAACATAAGACATAAAAAAATATACTTCTCATTAAATATTAGGGTGTTATAGTTATTACATGTGAAAAGATATAAATATGGCCAATATGATATGTGCACCAGTTATGTTCAATATTACAGCATTTTGATTATGTCTTGTGCACTCAAAACCGCCTTGGTTGTAGTATTCATTACCCTGCATGTTGTTAATGGTCATGTTCTATTAAAGCATTTAATTTTATCCCTAATTGGAACTGCGTACTCTAATCATGATTTAACGATATGTTATTAGTTTTCTTCATTGCAAGATATTTAGTTTTCCAATGTATAAGTTTTATTTTAAAGTGTAATATTTTCTTTTCAGTAAAGAGAGATATATATTTTTTAGTTGTTTTTTAAAAACCCCTTACTGGGCATACTTTTCTCAACCTACGTTTTTGTTTAAAATTTTTCAGGCATGGGTTTTTACTAAATATGTTTTCCAGAAGCAGTTGGTTTCCCAGAACCTGAACCTCACGATCCTCTATAATAATGGGACATGATGTATTATATGTAAATGTTTGTAATAGTTTTTTAGTACATCATGCCTCATGGGAACCGGCTCCAGGCATCCCGAGAATCGAGGTCCTTACAGATACATTATATGAGATCCTTGAAATTCAAAATCAGGATTTATTAATTGATTTATAACATAAATGGATAAATGGGGTGTATTTATAGGCTTGTATCACATAGAAGTGGATGGATAGTGAAATCCTAGAACACTTGTGTAATTTTAGTCTTCCGCAAATCTTTTACTTATAGATTCATGAAACTCCTAGTTATGTGATGTACTATGATTTACCATATATATATATATACTTATTCATAACATTCCTAATAGAATACATTTGTGATCATGATATATTAGACTTGTGAGGAACCTAAAGTTATGGAATCATGCAATTAGGATTATAAAGGTGTATTTCCTACTCCTTTATTTAAGTCCAATGCAGAACAACTATCAATTTTGATCATTTTGAATATTTTTAATCTATACATAGTGAAATCAAATCTTGCGAAATGAAATATGCTAATAAAAACGATTTTATTCCATAAAATGTGATCTTTGAGGTCAAACAGTTACCATGAAACCAACAAATGGGGTTTACAATACCAATAAAACATTTCATTATCAATTAAGTCAGTCCATAATGTACACAAAAAGGTTTTTCTCACCACTAAAGCATTAGATATGGGATTTTTTAAAGGTCCTCCACCCTCACTATGTTTGTTATTTTATGTCATGTAGAGATCAACTTTATTTCTTAAAAAATAATATAGATATTATTTTGTTATCACATGAATTTGGTCTAAATGAGTATTTAATCATGGATTCTACAGAAATGTATGTGAAACATATTTGTAAATGGAAATATTATGAAAACAATTCTATTCTATTGATGAAAGTATTCTATATTCCCAAATAATAATAAGTTTAATGTGAAGTCAATGTATATTTGGGAATTAAAAATATCTTAAATGATCAAGGTTTTTCCTAAATGAAAGAAAATAATAATAAAATTAAAACATGGTTTTGGTTTCATTAATATGAATAAAAAATAATAACACATTGAATATGATAGTGAGTTTCTATCTCATATGAAATTCAATGTATAAATTGTGAAAAAATAACTGTTTGAATGATATGTGTTGTGTTTTAAATAACTATGATTCAATGATTAAATAAAAAAGGTATAATCATAATAGAACAAATAATACATACATATTATTTATGCATAGACTATTTCATAATCTGTATGTGTGAGTTAATTATGGGACTCTTTTATTAAAATCACATTCACTAAGAAGGGTATCTAAATCAAAATTAGGAATGAATTATATTTTATTCAATATATAAGGTATAATGTAAATATTTGTAAATATGATAACAATAAACATATATGTTTTCTTAGAAAGGATAAAAATATTTGTTTTATAATTGATGACTTTCTTTAAATATCAAAAAATATGGGAAGTCTCTCAATTTTTTTTATAAAAATAAAATGAACAATAATAATGAGATGGTAAGAGTCTCAATTCATTTATTTTCATTATATAATGATTCCTTATAGTATATGGTCGATTTAATTATTATAATTATTGGTTATTTTTCTAAATACTCTTCAAATATCATTACCATGTTGTTTTACCTGATTATATTTCATGCGATGAAGTGTAGATGGTTTTTAATTGTTAATGGAGTTTAATAATATCATAACATAAATTAGGATAAATTTTCATGATTATAATGGGAGGCCAAGAGTTTATCATTTGATAATATTGACACATTTCAATTTTGATAGGATTCTTAATGACATGATGTTGTTTTGTATAATAGAGTTTGCAGAACAATTTTTTATTTTATATAGAGAAAAATACCATATAACGACTAAGATCACTCAAGATATTATATTTATTCACATTTACAGTGGAATTTGTAGAAAACCAATAAATTATAAGGGCTCCTATAAAAGTAAAAATTGAATCCATTATCTAGTGTATTAAAGGATGGAATTAGCTGATTTATACTCTAGGACCTCAATTAAACTCACTATTATAGATGATTTTTATGGGAATTATAGTACACAAAATTTTAAATATTTCATTTAATTTTATTATTTACCATCCTTGTATATGAATTTGATGATATTTTTTCTTTATTCTAATACATTTTTTCAGTGATATTTTTCATGAAATAATTCAGTTTTATCAGAGAGAGTGTCTGCGAATAATTAATAAGATGAAGATCAAAAAATGAAATATAGTTTGATGTTTTTTCATTACCATAACTAAGTCTATAAAACCGTTTTTGTTTAATATTTAAAGAAATACACTTCTTTATAAAAATAGTATGGATTTATGATAAAAATGATCATAAAATCAATAACCTCAATCATTAGTTTTGACTAAAATTTCAATGGTTTATAAAAATTATATTCGTAAAAGGTACAACCACGATGTGGATAATGGTAAAAATGTATGATTCAAGGTATGATCTTTAATATAATTAATTTTTATTTAAAACATCCATTTGATGTGGAATTTTTTACTTTGAGTCATTATTTATTAGAAATCGTTTTTGTAGAGCAACCATGATTGGATAATAGTCATTATTTATTTCAAAATTTTTAAAAATTGTTATGTTAAAAACCTTCACAGATATAGTTTCTCAAAATATATATTTAAAATTATACACATATAAAGTTCTTATATATCATAAAAATACTTTAATTAAATATTTTTTATGACGTAACATTTAAATTTATGGTATAAAACAACATATTTTATAAATGAGATTATGAATTCATTTAATCTATTTAAATTTATTCAAATAATATTCATTCCATTCATATAAAAATTAAATTATATGATTAAAATGTGATATTGTATCAATTAACCAGAAAAAGTATTTTTTTTAAGTAATAAATTCAATAATAATGTTTTAATATGATATAAACTTATTTATTTTCCTAGTAATATTGGATTTTTTGTATATCATGAGTATTCATCATTGGATAATGAGAATTTGGGTTAGAATTCAATCATTCCTGAGAGCTTAGTATATACAAGAAAATGGGTTTTGACTACCTAGAACATTATACTATATCTTTTAAAGATTGTTTTGAATGATTCTTGATAATTACATGAAATGGTGACATATTACTTATATATGACATGCATTTGGTTATTTGTGGACATAATTGAATTTATCTTTGGGTAAGTAATAGAAATATTAATTTCTACAAGGTTTTATAAATTAGTTTTTATAAAAAATAAATTATCTTTGATGAATAATTTATAAAACTAAATTGTTAGTATCATGCACACCCATAAGAATTAAATGGGATATGAATACATTATGAGACAAAGTAATTATATTTTTTACACTTGAAAAAACTATTTATGTTAAATGATAATTAAAACCAATTTAAATACTAAATGTCTGATTCTATTAAATTAAAAAACTATCCAAGTCATTAATCATTTATTGTGGGTGAGATTAAACATTTGGGTCCAATGAATTATCATTTGTAAGTAAATCATATTATATGTGACCTTTATCATTATGTTTCAATATATGATATTATATTTGAGATGTAATTATTTTTGGGACCCTAACTATTATGTGTATAAAGGAATAGATTTATGAAAATATATAATGAATGTGTAATTTAGTTTCCCACCAAACTATCCAAGTCAAGTTTATATGATAAATTTAACTTTCTATCAGCTATAATAATAATTTATGTCGTGATCCAAGCGGGTAAAGTGAATATTGAATACTGATAATTTCCCACTATTGGATATTATGTATGAGTAAATTATTTTAATGAGATTTCATTCCATAAAATCACTTATGGATTTTTTATAAGACATGAAATTCAACAAAATATGTGTCAAGTTTTTTGTTATGGTAGGCATCATGAATATCATTTTAAGATCTGGGGTATGATTTACATATATATTAAATGATTGATGTTTCTGTTTGGGGAATGTTTTCTCATAAAATAATTAAAACAACATATTATATAATGTTATAGCAATCAATTTCATTAATGATGGATCATGGTTATTAGATACCTGATGTGAATACAGATTTTATTTTTGTTTATAGACTTTTAAAATGGATATTATTGATAAACTAATACATTAATATACATATTAGAAATGGGGAATGAATTTTCACATTAAAATTAAACTCAAATATACAAATTAGATTAATTATAAAATTCAAAAAAAATGATTCTTCTATTCATGACATGAATAAAAATATTATTTCTTTATCTTGTTTTTTGAAAATAAAGGATTCATATAAATGATTAAAAACATTATTTTTTCTATATACCTTAATGAAATATTTTATTGAATAAAGAAAACAGTGAATGGTTTATAAAATATTGCAATAGATAATGTAATACAAAAAAAATCAAGATAAGAATTCAAAATGTATTTTAATATCATTTATCATTGGTATTATCTCATTAAGAAGAAAATGAGTAACTTATATAGAGATTACATTGATATGGATAGTTTCAATAATAATATTATGAATAATTTTACCTATTTGAACATTATTTATTGAAAAATGGTCTTTAAAACGTTTATGGAAAGGATTAGAGATCCAATGGACCACTTGATCATATATATAGTGATTGTGTGGAATCATTTTTAGTTATAAAAGTAGTGGGTATTTATAATTCATTAAAATTAAAAATTACTTTTATTATCACGGATATGTATTTATTATATGAAACATGTTTAAATCATTTTATAAGTTCGTTGAATTAAAAAGGGATGTAAAAAATCCATAATTGAAAAGTATTAAGATTATCTAATTTGATTTGGGTGGAGAATGCTTTATCTATAAATGTAATGATCATCTAAGAGATTGTAGGATTATTTCATGACCTAAAACTCTTGTAATACCCTAGTGGAATGTTTTTATTATGAGGACAAACCATACCTTATTGTACATGTTTTTATCAATAATGAGTATGTGTGAACTTTTTATATAATTATTTGGATATTATATGGATGAAAGAGCTTTTATATTAAATTATGTTTCATATAATGAAACCATAATTATAATATATGTGATATGGACAAGGTTCCAACCCAATTAATTTTGTTAGTATTTTGGGGTGTGAATTAAAATTACAATCTTTGGATTCAAATACACTGATCCCTAAATCATATTTATTTCAGTTATCCCAAAACATAGAGACAAAAAATATGTTAATTATTATTTTAATTATGTCTAATCTTAAA
Source organism: Viscum album (assembly GCA_963277665.1). Lineage (NCBI taxonomy): Eukaryota > Viridiplantae > Streptophyta > Magnoliopsida > Santalales > Viscaceae > Viscum > Viscum album. The sequence continues at coordinate 1,425,273,818 of OY728148.1, read as the reverse complement.
ATTTCATTTAATTAAAATAAAGTAGTATTAAATTTTTATGTTTTCGAACTAGAACATATTAATGAAAATCTCATGAAAATTACACTTTTGAATTATTCAACTATACTCTTGTATTGATTTAATAACTTATTTAACCATGTTTATTTTTATTTGAAATGTTATATGGAAATTAAATACATAGTATTGAACAAATTTAATTTGATTAATCCATGATATATCTTATGTTTTGGAGGAGATAATGGTTTAGGTATTCATAGTTTAGATGGACATATCATTTGTATATCACCACATTATTTTAGCCATAAATTCATCTTCGTTACCCAAATTGGGATAAATTTTTTAAATTTAAAAGGTATGTTTAATTTGAAAGTTTCATTAAATATCATGGATAGTTTTTTTCACGACTCGTCCTCGGGGCCCATGCCGTGACTACCCCATGCCCGCCTTCCATAGGCTAGGGGATGGAGACTAGAACCAAAGGCATAAATACCGATAAAAGGGAAGGAATTGCCTTTATAAAAGTAAATAACACAATAGAGTACACAACTAAAGTAAGAATTATGTAAACTGAGAACAAAAGTAAGTGATTAAAGGTAAATGGGCTAGTATACAAACCCAACAGAAATTATAGTACAACTGAAAGCAAGAACAACTCCAGTATAGTAAAACAACAACCACTGAGTCATCCTCCACGAATCCCACATGAAGGGTGGGTACAAATGGCCTCCTCAGCACCTCAAGTCCATCTGTCTGCTCCGTGTACGTCTTTCCAAGTAGTCCTCCTCCATGTACCGTCCAACTCAACAAGTCTCCACCTCGATCAGTGTTGTCTGTCTTCTTCAACCAACTCAACGTAGTGCGGGCAAGGCCCATGTAGGGGTGAGTATACGATACTCAGTAGGGATCCCGAGACCCCTGAAGGTCTCCCAGAATCCAAAAAGGATAATCCACAGAAGAGAGATACAAACACGATGTATCAACCAACCCTACTTTGGTATATTCCCTTACATATACCTATGTTATCAACAACAGTACGACTCCAACACTCGAGCCCCAAATACAACCTAGTTCACACCCTAAGGAAGTGAATCACATCAATGATAATGATTGAAAATCAAGACTCAACTCACACAGGTATACATCTTTCGTATAGTGATAGAGATGATCAGTTGTAGTCACTGATTCTTCTAAGATGTCATACCAACACAGGATACAAGACCAGCTAAGCTGTCAGACCCACAGAGGATACAAGACCAGCTACTCTTTCGGACCCACACAGGATACAAGTACGTAGGTCAAACTGTCGGACGAACATAGGATACAAGAATAGTAGTTATAAACGTCGAACCCATAGTGGATTCCAGTATGGAAGTAGTCACTGTCAGACCCACGGTGGATTCCAGTACAGTAGTTGATGTAGTCGCAGGCAGCTCTAAGGTTCCCGCACCCAGCACGCTCGATTCCAGGAGGGTCCGATCCTCGATCAAAGGGGTCATCACATCAACTATCATGAAATATAGAGTTTATGTACCTCGAAGTTCTTTCTCGCCAAAAGGAACCCAACGCAATAGACAGTGCGTCAATCAGATGCCCAGTCTGAGAGATATCGACTTTTCCGTTCCAAGGGCCCGGTTGGAAATCCGCTTGTTCCAAACCCGGCCATTTTCCAAAGTTGTCCAAAACACATATAGAGTATCGAAAAATGACCGATTCATCGTGAGGGTCCCAAACCGGCATATGTTGTGTTGATCGGACACAATGTCTTATAGTTATTCACATTTAAGTGAAAATGGGTCTGGCCCCTTAATCCTAGTGGGTTGGCGGGTCCGACCCGGCCGAGGGTCGGACTGGCCTGATGAATTGCGTGGCGCAGCTGAGGTGGGAGGGGAGAAGCCCGGCCAGGCACGACACGACGCGGCATGGCTGGTCGAGCGCCTCGACCTAGATGGCTGAGTGTTCTGGGGGGGGGGGTGCGGCCCCCTGCTTTCCTGAACCGGCGGCGCTGGGCGGTGCCACCCTCCCAACCGGCTGGCCGAAGCCGGCCGACATTTCTAGTGCAAGAGGCCCACTCGTGTGGTCCGTGGTCTTGCTGCGCGGTGCCTTCGGGTTTCGCGACTACTTCACCCGGCCGGTCAACGAGCAATCAGGTTCTCCACCGAAGCGGCCCGCAGAGTGTGAGTTATGGTCTTCCGCAACACATCGCCCTTTGTGGTGGCACAGTCTTCCTTCTTCCTGGCTGGCTTTAGCCGACTGGTTCTTCTTCAACCGAGCAGTATACGGTTGCGGGCCACGATTCTTTTGCATGCGGCTGGCGCGCGGCCGCCGCCTTCTCTCATCGCCGCCACTTCCAACACGCCTCCATTGTGAATAAAAAATTCAGGAAAAAATCGGAGGGTCGTCAGGCCATGTTCGTTCGGCCCGTGCCCTCCGTGTTTGGCGGTAACAATTGGCCAAAGGTAATCCAAAGGAAACATCACAAATGAGATAATTTATTCCCTTATAATTATACAAAACCCATACCTCGAAATTGACGTCGCACTCCATCGAGATGCGGAAGACAAGCGTTACGGTAGTCTGGCGTCGCGGAAGGACAGTGTCATCCCGTCAATGATGGAGAAAGAGTCGTTGTCATAGGCGACATAGAATCGTTGATGTCGGGGTGCGTCCGAGGAAGATGTGTCATTGGGAGATGTCCTTCGCTTTCTTCGTTGGGGATGTTCTTCATTGAAGAACGGTGTTCTTCGTCGAAGATGGATCACATATCTCTTAAAACTCCAGAGCCTTCCCCAAGAACAGATTTTCCAAAACAAAAAGAATTAAAAAGGCTCTCCAATGAATATAATTGACATGCAATTCAATTTGATTCAAAAGGGGTTCTAAATAATTAATGTCGACATTAATTACATGAGTTGGAACAATTGATGGGAATAAAGAGATGGAGAGGCTCCACAATTAATGAGGAGTTGTCAAAAAAATAAACAGTAGGGAAATAATGGGGAGTTGAGGGGTGGTGGAAGGGTTCGTGTTCATGTGGGCCTCACCACACTAAATTCTCTCAGGGGGGGTTATGTGGGGTGTGGGCCCACCCAAAACTTCTTCTTGTAGGTTATAACTACCAAAAGTAAATAAAATTTTGTTCCAAAAAATTATATTTAGTTTATTATAAATCCCCAGAAATTAACTCTCAGCCTGCATAAAACGTAATTGCGGTAAAGGTCCCCTTAAGTGAATACCGGTGCTGCGAGATCATCGGTGTCCTCAGATTTAAATTCCAAGCACTAGATCAAAAGATAAAAAAACCTGCACATACGTTTACTGAACGTACCTGAAGAAAACTTCAAAAATTGATTTCGGGCACACCGGGCCTCGGAATCAAGTGATGTCAAAAACCACAGACTCGTATAATTCAAAAGTATTTAAGAAAAAAAATTTCCTTGAAATTTCTAGGTCTTTACATTTCTCCCACCTCAGGGCTTTACGTTCCCGTAAAGCTACAACACACACTAGGGGAACAAATGGGGGTACTGAGCATGAATCTTAGCCTCCCGCTCCCAAGTGCTCTCCTAGAGGTTCCCGTACTGCCAGCGAATGCGCACCAGAGAAATCAATCGTCCACGTAGGACCCGCTCCTGTCGATCCTCGATCTCAACCGGGACCTCTGTTAATGTTTCCCATTTATCGACGTCCATCTCCCCATGATCGATGATGTGGGTCGGGTCATGAACGTATCTCCTCAACTGAGATATGTCGAAGACGTCATGCACCCGGTGCAACTAATGTGGAAGGGCTGGGTGGTAAGCCACCTCGCCTAGTCTACTGAGAACCTGGAAAGGTCCGATGAATCTTGGAGATAACTTTCCGCCCCAACCAATTCTCCGTAGACCTCGTCGAGGTGAGACCCATAGGAAAATGTGATCATCATCCTCGAACTCTAGTGGTCTCCGTCTCTTATCAGCATAGGACTTATGTCTGCTCTGTGCAGTCTTCATCCGCTCCTAGATGATCTGCACCTTCTCCATCGTAGCCTGGACCATCTCTTGTCCTAAAAGTGCTGACTCCCCTTTTTCGGTCCGGCATGTAGTTGATCTGCAAGGTCAGTCGTACAGTGCCTCGTAAGGTGCCATCTCGATGGTGGAGTGATAACTGTTGTTGTACGCAAACTCCACCAAGGGTAAGTGATCCTCCCAGCTATGACCAAAGTTGAGGACCCATGCACGGAGCATGTCCTCGAGAGTCTGAATGGTCCTCTCAGTCTGGAAATCTGTCTGAGGATGTATGGCAGTGCTCAGACAAAGATGCATTCCAAAAGCCTCCCGCAACCCCTTCCATTTCCGAGAAGTGAAACAAGATTCTCGATCAGAGATGATAGTTGATGGCACACCATGAAGCCGTACAATCTCATGAATGTAGAGGCATCCCAATATCTCTACTGAGCCCACGATCTCTGATCAGTAAAAAGTGGGCCGACTTGGTTAGTCGGTCTACAATCACTCAGATAGAGTCGTGTCCCCTAGATGTACGTGGAAGCCCCATCAAGAAATCCATAGAGATCTCGTCCCACTTCCACTCAGGGACCTCTAAGATATGTACCAATCCTTCTGTTACCTTTTTATCCGCCTTTACTTTCTGAAAAGTGAGGCATCGTGAAATGAACTCTACTATAGCCTTCTTCATACCCGGCCACTAGTGCTGTCGTCTGAGGTCCTGATACTTATTCACCACTCCTAGATGTACCGCTAGAGGGGAAGTGTGGAACTCCCTCAGCACCACCTTCTGTTGTGCAATTAGTACCACATTACATCCCCTGAAGAGGATGACGTTCTCCCCTCCTTTAGAATATCCATCAGGTGCCTACCCTGTGGATATGTTAGCACGTCGCACCTCACAATCAACGTCTCCACGATGTGCCTCTTTGACTCACTGAAGAAGTGGAGGAGTGACTGAGAGAGACTGAATAAAGGCTGCTCCATCTATATCCACAATAAATATCTACAATGCAGCTAGCTACTCTATTTCCTCTACTTGTAGCTGAATACCTGATCTCCTACTGAGAGAATCAGATACAACATTCCCCTTCCTAGGAGTATAGACTATCTCAAAGACAAAGTCCTGGAGGAACTCGAGCCATCACCGCTATCTCAGGTTCATGTCCTTCTATGAGAATATGTACTTGAGACTCTGGTTGTAAGAGTAGACTGTAAAGAGCTATCCCATCAGATAGTGCCACCACATCTTCAAAGAGAAGACCAATGCTGCTAACTCCAGGTCATGGGTAGCGTAGTTCTACTCATGCTATCTCAACTATCACGAAACATAAGCGATCAATGCTTTCTCCTGCATCATGACACACTCGTGTCCGATCCCTGATGCGTCGTAGTACACTACGTACCAAACACCCTCCTCCAGTAGCCTTAATATGGGCACACTGGTCAATCTATGCCTCATCTCCTGAAATCCCTATTAACATCTATCTGACCACACAAAGGGTTTCCCCATCTTTATCAAGGCTGAAAGCAGTGAAAAACCTCTATAGAGGTCTGGCACAAATCTCTGATAGTAACCAGCAAGACCTTGGAAACTCTGTACCATCGTTATTCTCCTGGGTGGCTCCCAAGAATGTACTACCTCGATCTTTGCTAGATTCACTGCTACTCCCACCTCCAAGATAACATGTCCTAGAAAGTGATCCTCTTGAATCCAGAACTGGCACTTCGAGAGCTTACCATAAATTTAGTACTCTCGGAATGTGTCCATTACAACCCGAAATTGGTTGGCATTCTCCTCTTCAGTAGTCGAGTAAATCAGTATGTCGTCAATGAAGACTACGATAAATCAATCGAGGTAGGGATGGAAGATCCTGTTCATGAGATTCATGAACACTTCTGGAGTGTTGGTTATTCAAAAGGGCATAACCATGAACTCGTAGTGGCCATACCGACACCTGAAGTGCGTCTTCTATACATCCTCATCTCGAACTATGAGCGGGTGAAAGCCTGACCTGAGGTCTATCTTCGAGAACCAACATGATCACTTGAGCTGATTGAAGAGGTTGACAATCCTCGGAAGTGGGCACTTGTTCCTTACATTTACCTGATTCAGGCGACGGTAGTTGACACACAGTCACATGCTCCCATCAGCCTTCTTGGCGAACAAAATCGGTGAATCCCAGGGTGAAACACCAGGTCGGATAAATCCCTTTCCTTGTAAGTCCTCCAGATGTACCCGTAGCTCACGAAGCTCAGCGGGATCCATCTGATATGCTAGAGTGGATATCGATGTTGTCTCGGGGCATAGGTCAATGTATATGTATACCACTACGTGAAGATGTAGTCCTGGAATGTCTTCAGGAAAAACGTCCGCATACTGATCCACCACAATAGGAAAACATGGACTCCGCACATAAATTGCTCCAAGGATGAGACTAGCCAACTGATGTGTGATCGGCTGCCCTCTCTTCTGTGTAAGTCCATCGTGTGCTGCAAAGACTACCTTTTCGCTGGTGAAGGTGAACCTTCTCCCATCAGTGCAGACACACCACACTTTGAGCCAAATATAGTCGATCTGACCATGAACTGTAGATAACCAATCCATACCCAAGATGACATTGTAAGGCCTCGTCGCCAGTACAAGAAGATCCCAACCGAAGATCTCGCTTCCTAGAGTAATCTCACACTGCCGGCACCAGTGCATAACCGTCAATTCTGTTCCCGTAGGAGTCTCTAGCCGTACAAATCAAGCCGATGGCTCCGTCGGAATCTCCATGCTCTGAACAAGGGAATCAACAATAAAAGAATAACTCACAACTGTGTCTATAATAATTGCAGAAGGGGTGGAGAAGACACATCTAGTACCTCAAATAATCTCAGGTGCACCGTGGTCATAGGCCTCGACTGCCTGGAGCTATGCCCACCTCTGTCTACTAGCACCCTGTAGTCGGGTGGACCTCCAGGTGGTGGTGGTGGTAGAGACTCGAAACGTCGTCCACCACCCACTACTCGGCCAGCCTTTTTGACACGTCTGCCCATCCCGGCGGACCACTATGGTCAAACCTCTGCCTCTTCTTGGGAGGTCTCTCTACTATCTGCTGCTCATCTACATGGCTGGTCAGGCAGTCACAAGCCATGTGGCCCTGCCCACCACATGAATAGAACTGCCTGCTCCTTGTAAGTATGGCTCTGTTTTGTGTTCCCCACAAAATTGAACATGTATCCTGAGGTCACCCACCTGATGGCCTGGTCTTCTTGGACCCCTGCGACATCTGTCAACTGTCAGCTGTAGAAGACTCCGCTACGTGTCTCCCTACGGTGGGTCTTGCCGCTGGTGACTGCTCAGCGAGAAATCTCTCCATTAGAAGGTCTCACTCCAACACCCCTGCCTGGATTGAGATGCTGAGGGGAATCATTGAAGCCCAGATCTCATGCCACATTCCCTGCTCGAAGGTCCGGCCCCTAAAGAACGGGTCTCGTACCATATCCGTGGAGTTGCGTGATAGGTCAGTAAACCTTGCTGAGTACTGAGCTATTGACATGATTCCCTGCTGCAGATGTAGTAACTCTTGAATCTGCACCGCACGAAGGGTGGCTGGAAAAAACTCTGAGCGGAAGAGACTCTCGAAGTCCGTCCAGATTAAAGATGCCTTGTCATGAACCTGGAGCATCAGGCTCCACCGTCTGCCTACCAATGCATGTGGGAGACTCACAGAAAGGATCAATATAAGGTCGACTAGTGTCCCTACCAATCTGAAAACTCGGATGATAGCCTCCAGCCAATCCTGAACTGCCTATGGGTCCGTGTCTCTATGGAACCTAGGCGGCTTCTGTCGCTGGAACTCGTGCAACGCACTTAGGGGGTGTGCACTCTCTAATGTTAGTGTTGGTAGTATCAGTGGATTAATGGGTAGTGGTACCGCTGGTGCGTCAACTGTTATGGGGCCGTGCACCGAGGCCTCGTCGCTCGGTGGGATACCACCCCGCATGTAACTCGGAACCCTATTTGGCTACCTTCGTGGGACCATCCTAAAACGAAACAGGTGCGCCACGGTCAAACAGTATACCTGGTGAGCTGACACAAAATAATCAGAATGAAAATATTTCAACGGAAACACACACACACGCAATCAGTGTTTCATGCACTGAGTCATAAATCAGAGTTCCGGGTCCTTGTGTATGGATACGTCGGAAACCGCACCAACACTGGTCTCCCTAGACTGAAAACCACACTCAATACTCTTAACACTATTTCCTCGAAGTGTTGTAGATCTGAGTCCTATGTTCTGTGGTAAAACCCACTCCTATGATACCAATTTTTCATGATCGGTCCTCAGGGCTCGTGTCGTGATTACCCCAAGCCAACCTTCCATAGGCCAGGGGCTGACGACTATCACCAAAGGCGTAAATCCTGATTAAAAGGGAATGCATTGCCTTTATAAAAGTAAACAACACAGAAGAGTACCGAACTGAAGTATGCACTGAGTAAACTGAGTACAAAAGTAAGTGATGAAAGGAAAATGGGCTAGTATAAAAACCCAATTGAAAGTATAGTTCAACTGAAAGCTAGCACAACTGCAGTATAGTAAAACATCAATCACTATGCCATCCTCCGGGAATCCCACATGAATGGTGGGTATAGATGGCCTCATTATCACCTCAATTCCGTCTATCCTCTCCGTGTATGTCTTTCCAAGTGGTCCTCCTCCGGGTACCGTCCTGGTCAACAAGTGTCCACCTCGATCAGTGTTGTCTGACCTCTACAACCAACACAATGTTGTGAGGGAAAGGCCCATGAAAGGGTGAGTATATGATACATAGTAGGGATCCCGAAACCCCTAAAGGTCTCCCAGAATCCACAAAGGATAAACCACATAAGAGAGATACAAACAAGAAGTATCAACCAACCCTACTTAGGTATATGACCACACATATACCTAACTTATCAACCCCAATACGACTCCAACACTTGAGCCCCAAATATAACCAAGTCCACACAGGAAGGAAGTAAATCACATAGATGATAATGATTGAAAATCAAGACTCATCTCAGAGAGGTATACATCTTTCGTATAGAGATAAAGATAATCAAACACAGTCGCTGATTCATCTATGTTTTTGGACCCACACAGGATAGAAGACCAGCTAAGCTGTCAGAACCAAAAAGGAAACAAGAGTAGCTACTCTACCGGACCCACACATGATACATGTACAGATGTTAAACTACCGGAGCCACACATGATACATGAACATTAGTCATTTCCGTCAATCCCACGGAGGATTCTAGTATGGTAGTCGTCGCTGTCGAACCCACAGATGATTCTTGTATAGTAGTCGATGCAGTCGCAGCCAGCTCTAGGGTTCTCGCACACATCACGATCGATTCTGAGATGGTACGCTCCTCAAGCAAAGGGGTCTTCACATAAACTATCATGAAGTATAGATTTTATGTACCCCAAAGTTTCAACTCTCCAAAAGGAACCGAACGTGATTGACAGCGCGTCAATCAGACACCCGATATAAGAGATATTGACTTTTCCGTTCCAGGGGCCTGGTTAGAAATATGCTTATTCCAAACCCAGCAGTTTTCCAAAGTTTGAAAAAACTCACTTAGAGTATCGCAAAAGTACCGATTCATCTTGAGAGTCCCAAAGCCACAGACGGCACATCGATCAGACGCACGATCTTGTAGTTATTCAGGTTTAAGTGAAAACAGGCATGGCCCGTTAAGCCTAGTGGGTTGGCGGGCCGGGTCATCCCGGTTTTGGCGGGTCCGACCAGACAGAGGGTCAGAATAGCCTGGCACAGCGCGGCCTGTCCCAGCATGATGTGTCCCATCCCAGCAGTGCGTGGCCTAGTGGTTGCGGCTCGGCCGGCTGGCCGAGCGGTCCGAGGGGTTGGGGGTGTCCCCCCGCTTTCGCAAATCGGTGTAGCCGAGCGGCACCATCCTCCCAACTGACTGGACGAAGACGACCGGCCATTCCGGCGCAAGGGTCCCACTCGGGCAGGCTGCGATCTTGCTGCGCGGCACCTTCGGGAGCCGCAGCTCCTTCACCCAGCCGGCCAATGAGCTGGTCAGTTCTCCGCCTAGCGTCCCATGGAGTGTGGGAAGCGGTCTCCCGTAGTGCGGTGCTCTTTGTGGCACCACTGTCTTCCTTCGGCCTGGTTGAGTTTAGCCGAACGGTTCTTCTTCATCCAAGAAGTCCACAGTTCTGGGCCGCGATTCTTCCGCATGCGGTCGACGCGCGGCCTCCACCTTCTCTCATCGCTGCCCCATCTAACGCATCTCCATCACGAATAAAAAATTCAGGAAAACAACGGAGGGTCATCGGGTCGTGTTCGTTTGGCCCACGCCCTCCGCGATAGGTGGTAACAATTGGCCGATGGAAATCCAAAGAAAACATCAAAAACGGGATAAATTATTCATTTATAAATATAAGAAAACCCTACCTCGAAATTGACGTCGCAAGTCATCGAGCCGCGGGAGACGGACGTCCAGGTATTCTGGAATCACGGAAGGATGGTTCCGTCCCGTCAATGATGGAGGAAGAGTCGTTGTCATTGGCGACGTAGAATCCTTGACATTGAGGTGCATCCGAGGAATATGCGTCACTGGAAGACGTTCATCGCGTTCATTTTCGGGGATGTTCTCCTTTGAAGAACGACGTTCTTCGTCGAAGAAGGATCACCTCTCTTCTAAAACTCGAAAGGCTTCCCCTAGAAAAAAATTTCCAACCCAAAAATAAATAAAAACGATATCCAATTAATAGAATTTCCATGAAATTAAATTTGATTAAAAAGGGGTTCAAAATAATTAATGTAGAAATTAATTATATGAGTTGGCACAATGGATGGGAAGAGGGAGGTGGAGCGGCTCCACCATTAATGAGGAGTTGTCAAAAAAATAGTTGGGAAATAATGGGGAGTTGAGGGGGGTGGAAGGGTTCGAGTTTGTGTGGGCCCCACCAAACTAATTTCTCTTAAGGGAGGTTATGTGGGGTGTGGGCCCACCCTTGACTTCCTCTTGTAGGTTATAACTACCAAAAATAAATAAAATTGTGTTCCAAAAATTTTATTTATTTTATTCTAAATCCCAAAAAATTAACTATCAGCCCGCATAAAATGAAACTGCAGTAAGGTACCCTTAAGTGAATATCAGTGATGTGAGTTTATAGGTGTCCTCAGATTTCTATTTTGATCACCGGTTTAAAATATAGAAAAACTCACACGTACATTTACTGAACGTACCCAAACAAATCTTTAGAAATTGATTCTGGGAACACCGGGCCTTAGAATCAAGTGCCGTCAAAAACCGCAGACTGGTAAAATTCCAAAGTATTTAAGGGAAAAAAATTCCTTGAAATTTCCTGGCCTTTACATTTTTTATGACATATGCCTATAAAAAATCCAGTTCACAATAATGTTATTTATCCAGCCAACTATCGTCGTTCTCCATTTGTGTCACTTCTAACCCTAGACACTAATGTACTCTCTACCTTTTTTTATATTTTAGGATTTCAATTAAAGGTTTGATTATTTAATGAAGAGTGAAATATTTTTATTTAAATATATCATTACATTGGAAAAAATTTAGTCATATAGATGATGGTTCTAACCTTTTTACTTTTTTACTTCTGTATTTTATATTTATTTTCTAAAAATAAAATTCCCTCATTATATTATTTTGATTTTTTCTACTTGTATATTTATTTATGTATTCGTTTTTGTTGGCTAATAAGAGATAAAATGGAATTGATTTATTCCATCTCAATCTTTTTCTTATATAAATAATATCCAAAATAACCCTCCATTTATGGAAGAGTAATTTATTTTTATAATCATTATAATATTTATCATCATTAATTATTTGTTTTTAATATATTGTATCAATTTAATTGATGAAATTATGTCTTATAAAGTAATATTTTATATTCACTATCACTGTAATGATATCACATAACATTTGGGGTCAGGTATGTTTGGATCGTGAGAGTGATATAAAAATTAGTAATACTCATAAAATTATGATTGATATGTAATGTTTAATAATTTTCTATAAAATTAATAATTATATTTTTTATTATGGATTTTATAAACTAATTTACAACTTATATTTTTTTATATTTTGAATGATGATTAAAGTAGAGTGATATGATGCACATCTCAGCATTAACTTATACTTGTTTTTTTCACGTTTTAATGTACACATTAATTTTTTAAAGGTTTGAAAAATATCAAATTTGGGAATGATAAATAAATGAATTATTATTTGATGTATAATGATAATTAAATAAATAATGAGTTAGATTATAGTTATTATTATTTCTTAAAATATTATCTAAAAAATTTATTTTAACTATTTTCTTTTTCATTGAAAACATCTGAAAAAAGGCTCAATTTTTATTGTATCCTTTAATTTCTATTATTTAACATATTATAAAAAAATAATATTATTTAGTTATCTTGTTAATGATAATATGGACCTAGAATCCCACCATACTAGACTAATTTAATCTTTTAATATTTATAGGTAGATCATTACAACATTCATTAAATTGGGATTATTGTCTAGGAGTCAAAATGATTTCTTCAACTTGTAATGGATTTGTGTTTTTTCTTCATAATTATTTTATTATTTCATCTTATACTTAATTTACTTATTTTTCTTATATTATTCCTATTTTTTACCTTTATATATCATTTTTATTTCACATTTCTATTTTTTCATTTTATAAATCTTTATTTAATTTATTTTGATTTCACGCTCTTTTCTTCGGCTTTATATTATTTTTTTTTCTTATTATTAACTTATAATCTATTTCATATTAATTTAATTTTTATCCTAGTGATATTTTATTTTTCTATTGTTTTTCTCTAATTTATAACAAATTTCAATCCTATAGTAATTTTTAAACAAGATCCTATGATTGAATTTTTTCAAAAGTCATGAATAAAACAACCACAGTAAATACGAACTATTTAAATTAAGTCATTTGATGATTTTTGACACTACAAGAATTTACTAACATATAATAAAACTCAAATTAACTCATAAGTTTATTAAATTAAGAAAAATAATGATGAAATTGATATAAATTGGATATACCATATATAAATTACCTACCAATATTGATAACATATACAAATATTTAACTGATTATAAAAATAAAACTTAATTAAAAAATCTATTTACAAATTTTAATGTACTCCTTGTTAAGGACCCAAATAACAATTTAAAAGAGATTAATGTTTGTTTCATAACCATGAAACCAGAAAATCTTTCAATAGAACAATCATACTAAGATCTTTCCAGTTATCGATTTGATGCTGATGTGATGTATTGGATGCATTAATTGTTACTAGATGACGTACATAATAGTATGATTTAAAAAATATTTTATTATTGATTTTTTTCTATATTTCATTTTTAGTAAAATAAAAAACATCATCTAACTGGCCCATCATGTATATTATGATACACTATAACGAATATTAGGAGTGATTTATGAATCTCTGAAAAAAATTTCCAAATCAAAAAATTAGTGTGAGAAAAATCATCCAATAATTATATAAAGGTATCAAAAGTTTATATTTGATGATGGTGGATTCCATTTGAGAAGGATATTTCGTTGATAGAAAACTAACAAAAAATCATGAATTTATCTAAAATATAACTCAATATTCCAAATTGTTTCTCATTTGAGGGACACTAGCTATGAGAGGGGTGCATTAGATAAGACCTTAAAATTTTGATAATAATTCATTTGGTAACATTTTAAATGAGCTAACCACTATGGTGATGTATATTTTATTTCATTCAAATATATAATAACCCTTTATTTTCAATATTTGTAGAATTAACAAGGAACCAAAACATCCTGAAAATTATTTCCAATGATTATAAAAAATAGAATTGTGTTTCAATATTTATCAAGGTTACCTTAAATGAATACTAAAACCCACATCGAATTTCAAATAATTATAATACATGATTAAAAACCAAAAATAAAGGTTTTATAAATTATTTTGGTCTTAGGTATATTATACGGTAGCTACTAATAGCCCAATTGAAATACTCCTAATAACATCCTCTTTATCAATATGTTTTCAAAAAACCCTAATATAGTTTCAATTATGATGAATAAATGATAAAATAAATACTATGGAAAACCAATAAAGGTTAGATTATAACAACATTATCACATGAAATGAAATTATTCTTAGTTTTGATATTTGGTAAAATATACTGGGTATTAAAATGAATTTGATAAATGAACAGATGATCCATATTGGAACATAATTTTATGATCTTGTAAATTTAATCTCAAGGAATATTACTTCCCAAAAAAATTCAATTACCAGGTGTGATTTTAGTGCCATAAAATATTAGATAATGAAGGAAACAACTAAGATATCTCATCCAACTTTACACAAAATTTACACTAGTTACTGGAAACCCCAATTTAAATCCTATCAATGACTATCCATAAAAACAACACAAGGGTAATAATGATTTTTATGAAGTACCTATTCAACCTTTAAAATATACAAATAGATTTATAAAAAAAGATTATTTCTAAATAGGGGATGAAAAATAATTTTTGTGAAATTTCAAGTGAATTAAAATTATTATCATATTTCTTGATGTATTAAGAATCTAAAAGTTACTCCAAATTTATGAAGGAACTTTTCAAAAATTGAATCTGAATAAAAGTAAATTTGAATATGAACCTTTTAAGGAAAATAAAGGAACTTATTACAACCATGGTAAATCTAGAGAAGTGAAGATAATACAATAAATATACCATTCCATACACCATTTGGGATTTAAATTTGAATGATTATTTCTGTGATTTGGGTTATTTCATTAATTTAATACGACATGATATTTTCTACTCATTAAGGACTGGTGATCAAAATAAAACATGTGGTGTGGTGTAATTGAAAAAATGGTAAATAATACATATATTTGTAGTATATAATTATATGTTTTTTCAGATAAGAGATATGATCTTTCTTCTTTAATTTTACATGCTTATGATTCAGTATGATTAAGTAAATTCATATGAATCCATAATTTTTTTATAATCTACCTAGAAAATACTAAAAAAATTATACATTTATATATTTTTTGGAGAATAAAATTAATTATTTCATTATTTATACGCTATAAAACACGCTTCTAAATAATATTGAATATTTTTTATGTCATATTATGATCCTATTTATATTATTCCATTTGTATTAAACTTAAAATATCTTCAAATGAAAAGTTTTCTATGATTTTGCATATTATGAATATTTTTGATGGTATAATGTCTCAAAATATTTACAGACCTATTTTATATAATGAAATCACTATTGAATATGATTTTGATTTTGATTCCTACATTGATTCTGAACATATTAATTTTGAATATGAAATGGATATAAATTTTTCCAATGGTTTAAATTTCCTATTATCTATTATTTTTGTTGAAAAACATATAAATGATATTAATTTTTCATAAAATAGTTTTTTAGTGTTTTTATCCATATACTATACACCAGTATCTGATCTTTGGTTGCTTAATGGGATGAGCTGATGTGGTTTGGGACAATCTTTTATAGACAAAGACTAAAAATACTATGTTTCTTAACGATTTAATTAATTATGGGATAGGTTCATGCACTGGCCCAGATTTCTAATAATGATAAAAAAATACTTTTATAAAATATAAATAAACTTAATATTAAGGTATATTAAAATTTAAAAACATCACAACTATCACTTAAAGGTTAATATATATTATCAAAAAATAATTAATATATATGTATTATTAAATAAATTCTATATTATATTGAAAAAATATAAAAAAATAAAAAAACATTCTCCACATGTATAGGATGGAACACTTTTTTTAGTCCATTCCATTTAATCCTACAATCAATTGTCTCTAGTCAATTTAAACCTAATTAAAAGAAAACCCATTTTTTAGTCTTTTCAACCTCATATATGTGATTTTGAAGGCCTGAACCATGGCCCTACAAACCATTAAGAACCCATATTTTTAACTCATTACTTTTCCCTTAATTCTGAAGTATTTATTATTTTTAAATTATAAAACATTACCTATTATTATTTATAAAAATATCTATTAGGAATAGTAAAAATGGATTCTAAAAGTTTTTTGGAATAACATCGAGGAAAATATATGGTTTTTTTTGACATACCAAGAATTAGTCCCCACATTTTCATCCTCATGATACTCTTGGAGGATGAAACTAAACTAGTTTTAAAATTAGAAAGGCTTTTAATCACACTTGGTTAAATAATTTAAATAAATAAATGAATAAAATCTTGATGAATGAACAATTTATCCAATATATATATCCCTATGTGTTTTCTATTTTTAGTACTTTTAAAATAACATTTATTTAATATTTTAAAAAAAATGAAAGAATTGTTTTTTTCGTGAAGAGGGTTCAAAATTGTTTGCAATCATGTAGAGATTATAGGAAACTAAATAAGTATACTTTTTAAAACCATTTCCATTATCCTTTCATCAACAAAATGATTTAGATAATCAAAATTAAGACACACTATTACTTATTGGGTGTTTTTTTCTTATTTTCCATATCCTATCACCTTGGTGTACTAGTAAAATATGTTTTCACATTCAGATTATCTACATTATATTTTCTAACGATTCCATTTGATCATTTTAATGCCACAAATACCTTATAGATATACATGATGAGTATATTTTCATATTTAATTTTGAAATTTATAAAGGTATACATGGATAATTTTATAATATATTGATCCATATTTGATTAATATCCCTTTATTTTGGTTACTTTTTTGTACTACTATATTAAGAAGGATCTGCTTTTGAACTTTGAGAAATATGAATTCTTAGTAGAGAAAACCATTATCCTGGGGCATGTCATTTTTTATCATGGTAATGTGGTGAATAGATATATGTTTAAAATTACCTTTACATTACCATATTCTAAAAGTGTCCAGGATGTTAAATATTTATTATAGACTAAATACTTTTTTTATTGAAAATTCATTATATAATTTAGTAAGATCAATTTAACATTATCTCACTTACTTTAAAATGACTATTGTTTTGAATTTTATCATTACTTTAGGAAATTATTTATTAAATCAAATAAGAGGTTCTCCACTCCCTAGATTATATAAACCTTGTAGTGGTAGACTCTATTTGAGATTATGTGAAATGTTTGTAACTTTTTAGTTATAGTGATGTTATCACAGTGTGTTGATGGATTCCATCACATGATTTTACATGATTTAGGGATATTAGATCACTCAAAAAAAACTCAAATAACAACAAAAATGATTTCTTTTTGATTTATATTATTTATTTAAATTTATTTCTTATTTTTTTGTTTAGATTTTGATATTTTATCTCACAATACGACATGGAGGAATCTATTGGAGAATTCAGATGATAAGATAATATGTTTTCATTGAATTGTCATTTTTCACAATCATTACATTGATATTGGAGGGTAGAGGAGTTTAATTAACTTGATATTAAATAACATGATTTGTATCCCTCAAATATTGGAGTCTAATAACTCGAACCAAAAACCTATTTGATAGACATTTACTAATGAATATTTTAATACTCTCTCTTTTATGTATCCTTGGTATTATAGTTGAATAAAATATTTACTTTCCACTGAAATTATTATAAATCCTAAGAAACACCCATGAAACAATTATTCAGTATGCCTCGACAATTTGTTATAGTAGACCTGTACTTTTTTGTATTTATGGTGTCTAATTAAATAGGATATCAGAAATTGATCACGAGTTTGTGTCTATTTTGAATCTATTCCACACACTATCCTACGATGGAAAATTTTACCACTGATGGAAATATAAGAACATCATAAATATTTGTATTTTGATATCTTATTTTTTAACATGATACCCATGATTTTTTTTAAATCATGTAAACATTACCAACACACTGACAATATTTTTAGGATACTTGAGATATCTCAAAAACCCATGTTATTCTACATATTTTTTATGCTTTGGGTATTGATTTTCTGGGTACATTTAATAGTTGTTTTGGATTCCTGTAAATTATCGTTGTTTTTTATGATGTTAGAAAATGTTGGATCTTAAGTCTAATAGAAGTAATGATTCTCATATTTTAGTTCATTATATCATGGTAAAAATTTCAAATATTCATGTAATAAATAATGATAACATTAATGAACATGGGATAAATGTTTGTTTTCATAATTTATGATTACTCCTTCAGAAGCATGGGGTACTACCCAAAACATCAACACCCTAACACCAAATTATGAATGTGATATAAAAAGTTATAAATAAAGAGTTGAAATAAATATTGGATAAAACTATGAAACCACATTTTATGTATTAGAGGAAGTGATTAAATATTTAAATTTCTGAATATCTGATGTAAAAAATAATATAATCATAATATCTTCATTTAAGACCATTTTTAAGGTGATTTTCATTTTTTTTGGAAGTATAGAATTCAGAATAGTTTGTAGTAACAAAACATAACACAGATTTATCCTATGTATTGGATCACATGAAGTTGAAACTTTATAATATAAATATGTTCCATTTTTAATCATATGATAACTCAATATTCTATAAATAATAATCCAAATTAATATAATATGGGAAAATATATAGTCGCGATTTTTATATGGAAGATAATGTTATTTTCTATAGTTTTTTTCCAGAGCTAACACACATTAAATTGTGTTCTATATATTTGAGAACATGTTTTGTATCCCATTTTTACCACATGATTAAATAGAGTTCAAAAAATAGTTAATAATAAGTTGGTTCGAAATAAAATGGTAGTGTCTGGATAATGACTTTGAGGTATTCCAAACATGTACAGTTATCTTCACCACACTGCATGATTCTTTCAACACTAATGATCTCCATTCTATTCCCAACCCTTTATTTTTATATTGTATTTCAAAATTAATTATTATAAATTTCATTATAATTTATTATTTTTTGAATTTTTTTTATTAAAACGAAATATTTTTATATAGGGGAGGGAGTGTAGTTTTGTAGTTTAGGCTCAAAATAATTGTTTTTTATTTATAAAGAATTCTGAATTCATTTTATATGTTCTCAAAATGATTTTATCATAAAAAATTATACAAATTAATTTCTAAGAACATAGTTATTTTTTGAGGAATTATTTGATTTTCTAATGATTAGTAATATATTTTCATCTTCTTATGTTTAATTTTCAATTATATGAATCGATTATGTCTGATTATTATAATCTATTCCCATGTGTTGTAAAAAAATAAAATTTCATTGTTTTGAATGGTATTATAGGATATTTTACAAAATCTAAAAATAAAATAATTTGATATGATAATATTAATTCATACATTATAATATCAAACATTATTTTAATTTTTTAAAATCTATTGGGTTCTTGTTTTGTATCAACTGATTTAGGAAAATTATTTGATTTAAATAATGTTTAATTGAATAAAACCACCATTAAATTTTTCCATCATTTAAGACCAAATTATTTATGAATAATATGATTTTATATCCATATTTATGGAAAATATTTCAATACATACCAATCTATTAAGAATCCATTTATGACTACACATTAAACTAAGTGTTTCTGAGAACCCTTTTTTTATTTTATTTACGAGATATTTTATATGTGGGAGAGAATGTGGGGTGTTATTCATTTTATAACATAAAATATTCATTAACCATATTTTTTATATTTAATGGTTTATTTTTATTGTCTATATATATATATAATTTATTTTTATAAAAAAATTATAAAAAAATGTGCCATGAAAAATTGATAGAAGGAGAAAATAAAAATAAAAATAATAATAAAGGAATGTTTTTTAATTGAGCCATAGATATTTTTATTTTTAACGAACATTGAAAAAAATTTAGAACATAGATTGGGTGAAATACTTTTTTAAATGATATTAATCATGGATTTTTTTTGACCATTGAATTATAAAAAATTCATTCTATTTAAGAGTAAATTTAAATGTAGTGGTTGTGAATTTTTTTAATTACTACCCACCAAACTTATGTCTAGAGCCAATAAATCATAATTAATAAAACCTTTCATCAATGTGTGATGATATTATATTAAAATTATGTCTATGAAAATCAATCACAACATTTTATGATAAATCCTTTTCTAAATTGTCTTATTTAATGTCAATTGTAATAATTCAGGAGAAGGGATGTTACAAATGATACATAGATGTAAATAATATGATATAAGGGGTGTATATAGGAGGGAAAGGATGTAATGATATATTGTAATGTATAATAATCATGATGAAACTTTAGGTATGAAATATTATAATTTTTCCATTGATATTATAGCAGAGTTTTATTATTATATATCATTTTTATTGTTTTATCACTTTTTTGTAAAAGACAAATTGTGTATGTCTGTTGTGAGGGGGGAGGGGGTGGGGGTGTTATAAACCTTATTTTAATTTTCATTTTTATTATAATTAATGTACAAAATTTCCACATTATATTAACATTTGACTATTTATTTAATTTTTGGAATCAGAAGATGTACATAAAACTATAAGGAAAATTTATTTTTTAATACATTAATTATGAAATGGAATTGTTTCTACAATTTTTTCTCTATTTTAATTATATTTATTTAATATTTTTAATAAAATATTTCACTTAGTTGGCCATAAATTTCTTTTTTTTTGAGTAGATCAAAGATTATACGTTTATAGGAATAAAATATGCCATTAATAAAAAGGTAGGTAGGAAAATTAATCTTAGAAAGGTCCCCTCTATTCCATATACATCTTCTTATAAAATTATAAAATAAAATTACGATAAAATATTGAAACATGTTATATAAAATTAATGTGTAAATATTAATTAAATTGTTTAATATATTTTATTTCGAACATGTAATAAACTGAAATAGATTTACCTTGATCTCGATCTATATTATACTACTCTACATAACATTCCCCCGAATCAACATATTCTATAAATATTTGGAGAGGTATGAAATCTATAATTTCCCAAACTTTTATAAATATAATTCAATTTTGGATTGAATTAAATGCCATATTATATATTATGGTTATAGAAAACACAAGAAATTATTAGGTTTTATTACTTCATATTAGATTTTGAATCACATTTAGCATCCTAACCATTGATATTATAGTTTTTGAACCATGATAATATGATTAGTATAAATATTAGGTTTTGATTAATTTAATTGAAAACTACCAAGGAGGATATGTGGTTGTCTAGTAGGAGCACACCTTATGAAGTCCATTTGTTGCATTTTCTATGGGAGATCACATCACAAGGATTTTTATATTAACAATCCCAAACTGTTACCAAACAACTAAAACTTGATAGAAACTTTTTATGGGATAAGTTGAAACTCATTGAGATCATGACCCAAACCATGTATATTATACCACCCCATGAAAAGCTCACCCTCACACACCTAACCCTTAAGTAATTTTCCTGTATAAAAATTTAATATATATCATGACCCTATTAATATATATATATATATATATATATCATTTTCAATATATTAGTTTTTTAATTTACTTATTATTATTATTTTAAAATTATTTATTATTTTAATTGATAAGACAAACATTTAATTTTTTTGTACTCAATAATTCCATTTAATAAATTCCATTTCAATAATTAGAATATTATTTGAATAAATAATAATTTATTAAAATATTATTATTAAAAAAATATTTTTCACTATAGTTTATAATATGATTTTTCTAAGTATAAAAAATACTTTTTACACGATTTCAAAAATGCTTATTGTCATAAACAACTGCAGTATTTCACAATAAATAACAATTCATGTATAAAATGTGATAATTAAAATATTTAGGATTTTATTTGTATAATATAAATATTATTTTTTAAATCATATTGTTGAAATTATTGAGCAGTTAATTTTTCATAATTTTCTCAGACAATCAAATTTTCGTGTAAAAACTAAATACTCTATAAATATAGTGTACATATTATAACATCATCACAATGATCCCTAAGTGATTTAATATATCCTATTAATGTAATTCATGACCAAATATATGTATCGCCTTTATAATTATGTAATTTTAGGTTGTTTTGTTAATTTTATAAATCCTTTATTAATCCCCCAAAACCACTATTATATTTTATGGTTTTAAAATCAATTTTCATGAACATGAGTAACTTCGACATCACTACTGATGATATTTATAGAGTTATATTAATTTAATTATAAAATAATGAAAACCACTCTACATTTGAAGAAACTTTGGGAGTGTTTATTATTTTGATTATTTTATTGTATATAGTTATAACCATAAGTTTTGGAAAAAAATAACTCCCCTCTCTTTTCCTATAGAAATCCACACAACCATACTTTGGATAACATAGTTACTCTTGCCTAATATCTTTAGAGTCATCTCAAAGTTCCCTAATCTCTCAAAAAATGTCCTCCTAGGATTTTTGAATCACACTGTCATTGTTAGGGATCCTTTCCTTGTCCTCTTTATTTATGAATATTCATCATTTTATCACTTTATTTCCAATTACTAATGTTGGGGTATGTTTTTTCAGATCCATATTATTGAAAATTTTATTTTACAAATTATTAGAGACACCTTTATCTCTCAGACATCAATTTAATGAGCTATTATATATCGTCATTACGCTACAAAAATTTTACTAATATATTTCCATGACTAATCTTTTTATTGTGAATTCCATCTATATTTCTACTCAAGGTTTTTCACGTATTTGAGCCAACAATTATTTTACTGATTAAATAAATGAATTTATTTCGAATTTATTGATATTTTAATTAAATTTTATGCAATATGATCCTATGTTGAATGACCTTTGCTGTAGAATTATGCATGCGCCTGATATGAATGTGATGAAACTGCCCAAAATAATATAGCCCTCCAATGCATTGTATAATGTTTTAATCAAATCAAAAATAATTTAAAGGAGTAAAGAGTTATCCAAATCAATCAATGGTGTTTCTAAACCATGTAATGTTGTCATTGTGGTTTCCCATGACCCATGTTTATGATTTAATGTTTAAATTATTCACCACATTTCATATATTTCCTTTATTTTACCAGGATATAAAATGAATTATTGATCATTTTGATGATTATAAACCTTTTTTATGTCCCATTTAAATTCTTATTTACTAACATATATTAATTTTTTCAAGTCATTTTTTGGTTATTAACATATTGGGATTTGTATATCACTCTTTTCATATGTAAATCCCTAGGTTTTCCCTTGTAGTTTATAAAAACCAATGATTTCTAATAGCATGTTAAGGATGTTTTGAATAAAATTGTTTAATCCCTTGTTCAATATGTTATTATATGTAAACAATTCCCAAAGAAAATATAATTCCAAATATTATGAATTATATTTTCTGTATTCTTATTTAAGAAAGCAAGAATTAATACTCAATAAGGGGTTTTCATAGTTGGTATCGGTATAAAGTTTAGTTATTTTGGGGATAAGGATTATAAAACTCTAGTGAGAGGCATATGGATAATAATAAACATACTATTATATCACTAAATTTTTGTAGATTACCGATTAAGTTGTTTCCAAGAAAATAAATCCTCATATGGACCATACAAGGGGATGTGGTTCTAGTACAAATGCACCTTGGGGTATTACCCAAAGACACCATATTGATCTTGAATAAATCGAGAAATAGTTCATGATAATAGAACTTGATTCACACATAGTTTTAAAATCAATGGGGATATGTTTTGGAAAATTCTCAATCTTGTTAATGTAGGATCGAAATATAGTATGAGATGCTCAATATACAAGAGGGGGGGTGAATTGTATACTTTAAAAATTCCTTTGGAACCTTTAAAGTTAGTTAAGAATAACTATGTTTTCCTTAAGCAAAGGAAAAGGCTAAGTTTAACAAAGTTAAACTAAGTAAATTCACAACACCTCTTAACACCGAATGTAAACTAGGAAAGAGATTCTGAATGAGAGTTCCAGAAATATGGTTCTGTAAATTGAATCTTAACAAAAGTTACAATATGAGATTCTACCTTAAAGAGTATAGAATCTAAATGAATCAGAGTACAAGTAAGGATGTATAAGAAAGTTATACTTTCCTTATAATACAAAATGCAGAGGAATAGAAACAAGTAGTAAAACTACAAGTAACAAGATATAATTCTTTTAACCCAAAGAGAAGGGTATCCAACAACTTTGGATAAAGGTACCTTGATTTATACTTTCAAGCAAGTCTGTCTTACCCACACCAGGGTAAGCCCTCGATACGAAGATCAGAGTCTCGGTCTTGCTATCCCCTCAAGCCCTCAACTTCAAGGTAGTTGGAAACCTCTGTCTTCCTCAGCAAGGAATCCCTCGAACTTCAAGGTAGTCAACACCTCTGTCTTCCTATCCCCGGAAGCCCTTGAATGTAATCACCAACATTCGGAGTCACACGAAGCTTTGAGAGTTAATAAGAGCCTCTCTCTAGAAATCACTTCAAGCAAATTAGTCAGCCTTTCAGCACTTTCATCAGCTATCAGCACCCCCGAGCTCTTTCAAATGAGCTCCTATTTATAGGTAAGGTCGGCTCCTTCTCTAACGGTCATATTTTCCTTAAAGATCGGAGGGACCTGTACACGTGTCACTTAGACAACGGTTAGTTTATAACAAAACAGACGACATCGTTTTATAACAAAACAAGAGTTACAGAATGTATGACATCGTTTTAAACTCTATCATAAAAGTTCGGAATGAAAACTTCGGAGTGAATGTTCGGAGTGTAAGGAACAATAGTAAAGAGTAGAAAAATTTTAGAAGTGTAGGAAATAAAAAAAGTTCGAAGTCAAACAAAGATATTTTTTGGAGTCTGAATTTATTCAGAGTGTATAAAACAAAGATAATCAAATTCTGTTTAATAGGTGAATTTGGAATGAGAATTCGGAATAGGAATTCGTCATAAGAAATCGTAATGAGAATTCTTCATCAGGATTCGTAACGGGAATTCGGAATGAGATTTCTTCATTAGAATTCGTAATCAGAATTCGTCATCAGAATTCGTAATGAGAATTCATCATCAGGATCCATAATGAGAATTCATCATCAGAATTCATAATGAGAATTCAGAATGAGATTTCTTCATTAGAATTCGTAATGAGAATTCATCATCAGAATTCGTAAGGAGAATTCATCATCAGGATTCGTAACGAGAATTCATCATCAGAATTCGTAATGGGAATTCATTATCAGAATTTGTAATGAGAATTCTTCATTGAAATTCGTAATGAGAATTCTTCTTCAGAATTCGTATCCTGAATCTGGAATAGAACTTAGTCAGAGTTCATATCCGGAATTCGGAATGAAACTTTCTTATAGTTCTTATCTAGAATCTGAATCCTAAAATAGAATGCCTTTTATCAATGTTTTATCAATTCTGAGAAAATGAATCTGAATCTCATACTTAAGAAAAATATGGATGAAAATATGATAAGGATAATTTCTCTTATAAAATCAATTTTCCTTAAGAAATAAATTTTCCTTATAAAAGAGATTTCCTTAAAGATAATGTGTTTGTGATTTTCAAAACAAGAAGGAATGGAAATGTCATAAGGAAAACCTTATTGACTCAACAATCTCCCCCTTTTTGGAAAGCACAAACATCCTTACGAAAAAAATTCTAAGAAGAAAGAAACATATTAATGCTTATATCCCTTGTTTTAAGGATATAGATGAATACGACTAACTCCCCCTTAGGCTTTGAAACTCTAAGGATCATATTCATATTTCTGGACTATTATTTCATAAGAAGGTCTTCTTTAAGAAAAAAACTCCCCCTTAAACAAACTCTTATTAGAGTTCTTTTTCCTTGGGTATTTTTTTCTTTCTCCCCCTTTGATAAAATCTTATTAGAGTTCCTCTTTTTCTTAAGGATCTTTTCCTTCTCCCCCTTTGTGATTTTCAAAAAGAATTGGAGAGAATGGAAAAAAAACAAAGTACCTGAAAGATTAGTAATGAAAACAATGGAAACGAGATACACAATTTTCATTAGATTTGGAATGTTAGTAACAAAAAGAATACAACAAAAAGATCAGATTAGGTTATTTCGGATCTTTTTCCTTTGACATGAGCCCCTTTAGAATAGTCTTGATCTTCTTTAGGTCTTTATGATCTTCTTCAGTTTTCTTCTCTAAGGCAACTATTCTTGCGGATTGAGCTTCAATTTTTTCTTCCTGGGCTTTCAGCTTTTCTTTATGAGCCTTCATTTTTTCTTCCTGAGCCTTCATCCTTTCTTCAAAATCGATCCGATGATCCCTTTCAAATTTCAAGTTCTGAGAAACAGAATTCAGTTTCCTATTCAGATCCCTGACTTCTTGGATCCGAAATTTCTTTTCTTCAGTCAGCTTTTCTTCAAAGGAGGAAGTCAGCTCATTTATCTTCTTGTCCTCAGTCTCAAAGGCATCTTTAACATTGTCTTGAAAGTCATCAAGCAAACTCATCTCTTCCACAGTCTTCTTCGACCAGCTTGTCATCCTTTTGCAAGATCTTTTATGAGCTTCGTAACCAACAAAGAATGTTTTGAACTGAGCCTCAATCTCAATGCACTTATCCATAACCATAGATACAGAGTCGGTTTTCTGATTCAACGCATGTTGAAGCATCTGGCATCTTGAGTCAATACTAGAGAAGGTTGGAATGGTTCTCACCAACTTCTTCAAAGACTGAACAACAAAGTCATGCCCCAACGAAGATGACTCCGAATCTGAAATCTTTCTTGGAGAGTTTTCTTCCTCAATAAGCTCCAAATTTCTCTTTGAAGAACTACCAGCTTCATTTCTCTTCCTCTTTTCTGAACTCGGAGTATCAGCAAGAATTTGCATCCCCTTATCTTTTTTTGGAATAGAATCCTGTTCCGGAGTTTTCTTCTCACTATCAGAAACTTGAACAAAAAAATCTTCCTCATCAGCAACTTCCTGAACACCAACCTCTACGTTTTTCATCTGAGCAATATCATGTTAAAGTTGTTCTTCTTCTCCATGATAGGCAACTTATTCTTCTCCTTTCTCTTCTTCCATTGATGGAGTAACTAGCTTCGAAGATTCAGCTTCTGAAGTCCAGAGTGATAAGTGTTCCAAAGGTGTTCCCTTGTAATCATCTACTTGTTTCAGCACATCTCCGGTTTCACCACTTCCTTCAGCACCCTCTTCTATTTGTTCCACTTGCTCAACTTCCTCAGAATTGTTAGCAACAGCCTCTTCCGGAGCAGCGAAATTTCTTCCTGGAGTCTCAGGTAGAGAATCCAGGGAGAAAGATCTCGGAACTGGAATAGTTTCTGAAACCATTTCATTGAATTTTAACAAGGCCTGAGCTACCTCAGCCTCGAACATCTTCTTCTTGAGCTTCTTTTGTTTTGCTTGTTTTTCAAGCTCATCAGCAGTTCTCTCCTTCAAAGCCTTAGCCTCCACAGGGTCCAATCCGAACTGCGGATCCCCTTCTTTCCTTTTCTCTTTATCAGTTCTCCACTTTGTAACAACCTCATCAGGATAGGCTTTCTTCTTCTTTGGATTTGGTGGTGCGAAGTGGACTTCCTTAGACTTAGGATTTTCTGCTTGTACTTCCACTTCTTTCATATTTCTCTTCCTTACTGGCTTATATGATTCCGGATCAGCAACTTTCGGAGCCACTTCTTCTTGAGCAGGTAGATCAATAAACTTTCCAGACTTCTTGTCAAAAGCTACATTCATTCTTTTAAGAGTGCCATCGCTGACCAGCATGATCTTGCAAACTCTCGGCTTAGATTTGCAAGCCTCCTTGAAATACTCAAGGCACCGAACAATTATCTTGGATAGGATTGCTAGATACATAATAATCTGAGCTCTCAGATTCCCCTTCTTCAAATTTTCAATAGTAAGAAGAATTTTTTTCATCAAGTTGAACTTCCTTAGATTGATCAGGAAATCTAAGATATAGATCTCACTTTTCTTCAAGCTATCTTTATCACCTTTCCTCGGTACGATAAGTCATTGTACCCATAATTCAGGAATCTGGAAATTTGTGGATATACTTGCAATCTTTGGAGCCTTGTCATCAGCAAGTCCGAGAGTTTCTAAGGCTTTTTCTTTGTCAAAGCTACCCTAAGAGTCCGATAAAACATGCGAAATAAATTCTTCTTCTCTTTCATAAGACAAATCCTACCAAGCTTGCAGCCTTGGTGTGAGAAATCTTGTAAGTCATGCTATAATACTTAAATGAGAACTTCTCCCTATTATCTTCCTTGAAGAAAGAAACTGACTCATAAAACTCGACAAGTAAGTCTGAATATAATTCATCTTGATTCCCGGTTTTTGATACCGCAACATCTTCCCAGCCATTCAACTTGATGTTCTTTGAGATAAGGGAATCATAGTTGTTGAAGAAAACCAGATGAACTAACCTTTCTCTGTAAACTATCCATTGCGAAATAGGCTTAGTAGATTACATTTCTTGAGATGCTAATTCCACAGACATTCGGATCTGATGTTCTCTGAGAAGTTCGGAACTGAGAAGACTGAAGTTCGGAATGGCCTTAAATCAGAGAGACAGAGATTCGGGATGCGAGAGCTTTGAGATCGATGTGGGACGAGTATTTGGGTCCCCTTTATATAGGCAATGAGATGACGGTTCACCTACCTCGATTGATCTAACGGTTAAAATGAGCTGAGATCATATCTGACGGCTGGAAGCTTGAATACGATCTTTTTGAGGTTTTTATTAAAACAATGAGTTAAGAAAACTATAATCCGAAATCATAATACATGAAAATTCCAGCAAGTAAAATATGACTACGAAAACTTGATTAGGGTAACCATACCTTTCGGATTGGCTTAGGAGGATTATTCGTAATGGAAGATTTCGCAAAATTTTAACTATGAAAAATAAACTTAGTACGAAGAACTCATTACAAAAAATTCAGTACGAAAAAAAAACTTAAGAAGAAAAACAGTACGAAGAACTTAGTTCGAAAAAAATACATTACGAAAAATTTGGTATGAAAATTTCTTTATGAAACTTTTAGTATGAGATTTTCATTCCGGAAATTTTCAATACGAATACTTACTTTCCAGAAATATTCTGTACGAGAATGTCCATTTTGAAAAATTTTAGTTCCAGAAGTTCTATTCCGGAAATATTCATTCCGAAACGTTTGAAAACAAATTTTGAAAAACTTTGTTAAACAAACAATCAAATGTACTCCCCCTATGAAGAGGAGTTTATTACTGTAAGGAGATTTTTTTTCAACAGAAAGTTAATTAAGAAAGATTACCTTACGGTTATCATTCCTAAGTTCTGTTTAATATATTCAAATCTATCAGAAGGAAAAGATTTTGTGAAAATATCAGCAAGTTGATCTTGCGTTCCGATAAACTGAAGAATAATATCTCCTTTAAGTGTGTGATCCCTAAGAAAGTGATGTCTAATATCTATGTGTTTTGCACGAGAGTGATTTGAAGGGTTTTTACTTAGGGCAATGGAACTTGTGTTATCACACAAAATTTGAGTTTTAGTAAAACTCAAGCCATAGTCTGTGAGTGTGTGTTGCATCCACAACACATGTGCACAACAACTTCCAGCTGCTACATATTCAGCTTCAGCAGTGGAGAGTGCTACAGAATGTTGCTTCTTGCAGGACCAAGAAACTAAAGAATCTCCTAAGAAATGACAAGTTCCGGATGTACTTTTTCTATCCATTCTACGTCCACCAAAGTCAGCATCAGAAAATCTTTTTAGGACAAAATCATTTCCATAAGTATAGAATAATCATAGATCCATGGTTCCCTTAAGGTAGTGAAAAATTCTTTTTACTGCCTTTAAGTGAGATTCCTTAGGATTGGATTGATATCTTGCACATAAGCATACTGAAAAAATTAGGTCTGGTCGACTAGCTGTTATGTAAAGTAGACTTCCTATCATGCCTCTAAAAGATGTTTGATCTACTGGTTTCCCAGCTTCATCAAGATCTAAAGAGTTTGAGGTACCAATGGGAGTACTTATACTTTTAGTGTTTTCATAACCATACTTTTTCAGAAGATCTTTAATATACTTATTTTGAGATATGTAGGTTCCTTCTGGTTTTTGAAAAATTTGAAAACCAAGGAAAAATGTTAACTCACCCATCATACTCATTTCAAACTCAGATTTCATTACACTAGCAAAAGAGTTAGTCAAAGATTGCTGAGTTGAACCAAATATAATGTCATCAACATAAATTTGAACAATCAAAACATTTTTCTTATCTTTATTTATAAAAAGGGATGGATCTGCATTTCCCTTAACATAGTTATTTTGAAGAAAAAATCCAGTGAGTCTATCATACCATGCTCGTGGGGCTTGTTTAAGGCCATACAAAGCTTTGGTAAGTCTAAAAACATGATCCAGATGTTTTGTATCTTCAAAGCCAGGAGGTTGTTTAAAAAAGACTTCCTCTTGAACATAACCGTTAAGAAAAGCACATTTCACATCCATTTGGAAATGTTTGAAATTAAAGAATGCTGCAAAAGAAAGTAGAATACGGATAGATTCAAGTCTAGCTATTGGAGAATAGGTTTCTTCATAGTCTATTCCTTCTTGCTGATTATAGCCTTTAGCAATAAGTATAGCTTTTTTTCTAACAATTACTCCATTTTCATCACATTTATTTCTGAAAACCCATTTTACTCCAACAACAGAAGTTTCCTTAGGTCTTTCAACCAAGGTCCAGACATTATTCCTTTCAAATTCATTTAGTTCATCTTGCATTGCTTTGATTCAATCATTATCACCCAAAGCTTCATCTGTACTTTTAGGTTCTAATTGGGAAAGAAATGCTAGATGTTCTACTTCATTTCATAAGGAACTTCTAGTCCTTACAGGTTGGTTTACATCACCAATGATACTATCACTGGGATGATTCTTAAGAAACACCTGATTTGGGTTTTGTAAAACCTGTTCATCAACATAAGGTAGAAAGTCTTCTGGGGTAAATGTTTCAGAAGTATCTTCTAGATCAATTTCCTTATCAGAAGGTTCTTCTATCAAAGGTTGACGATCAGTTTTTGAAAACACATCCGAAGATGTAAGTTTAGATGGTTTATAAACAAAAGGATCTGACTCATCAAATTTTACATGTACTGTTTCCTCAAGAGTGCAAGTATTTTTATTAAAAACTCTATAAGCCTTAGAGGTTGTGGAATAACCTATGAAAATTCCTTCATAAGATTTTGCTGCGAATTTATGTAAGTTATCTTTAGTATTCAAAATGAATACTTTGAAACCAAAAACCTTGAAGTAGGAACGTCTTGGTTTTCTACCATTCCATAACTCATAAGGAGTTTTATTAAGAAAAGGTCTGATCAAAACTCGATTTATAGTATAACAAGCAGTACTTACAGCTTCAGCCCAGAAATGTCTAGCAATAGAATATTCACTCAGCATGGTTCTAGTTATCTCTTGAAGAATTCTATTTTGTCTTTCAACTACACCATTCTGTTGAGGAGTTCTAGGTGCTGAAAAATTGTGAGTAATACCTTTCTTACTACAAGAAGTTTCAAAATCAGAATTTTGAAATTCTCCTCCATGATCACTATGAATAGTTTTCATTGGAAGGTTTTTCTCATTTTTAACTTGATCTCTAAAACTTTTTAAATAATAAAAAGCTTCAGATTTCTTTGCTAGAAAATAGACCCAAGTAAATCTAGTGTAATCATCAACTAGAACAAACACATAATATTTGCCTCCAATACTTCCAGTTTGTGTTGGACCAAAAAGATCCATGTGCACTAACTGTAATGCATCAGTTGTTGAGACTTCACCGATTGACTTAAAACTAGATTTATGTTGCTTTCCATATTGACAAGGATCACAAACATTAGAAGAATAAAATCTAAGCTCTGGTAGATCCTAAACTAGTTTCTTCATAGAGAGTTTACATAGGTTTCTCATAATACTGTGTCCTAGTCTTCTATGCCATAACCAAGAATGATCTTCCATTGCACTTAGGCAAGGTAAATCTTGGCTCCTAAGGTCTTCTAGATTCAACGTGTAGACATTCTCTTGCCTATTGGCTGAGAGAATATATTCTTCCGTGGAATTGTGAACTAAACACTTATCATTCCTAAAATTCACAAGGTAACCTTCATCACATAACTGACTTATGCTAATGAGGATGTTCTTAAGACCTTTAACAAAAAGAACATTTGAAATCAAGGTTTTACCAAGAAAAACAATATTACCAATACCAACAATCTCTCCCTTAGCATTGTCTCTGAAAGTTACCTTTCCTCTTTTCGTTTTGATAATCTTTTCAAAAAAGATTCTGTTACCAGTCATGTGCCAGGAACATCCACTATCCATGTACCATGTATTGTTGCTGGTACTTTCTTTATTATCCTGAAATCAAAAAGAAAATTAGACTTTCGGAATCCAAACTTGTTTGGATCCGAGATTTCCACACAATAAAATTTTAGGAACCCACATTTTCTTAGAAAAGTAAGCTTTGTGAAATCCTAGAGATTGGGTTTTGTTTAAGGAACAATTCTTTTCCCAGTGACCACCACATTGACACTTGGTACAAAATGGGGCACTTTGGGGAACAAAATAATTGTTACTGAAAATAGGTTTTGCATGGGTATAACCAAATCCGGATTTATTTCTTAAAGGTTGTATTTGTGAATACATCTTATCAAAATTTTCCTTACCATGGGTAAAGTTTGATAAAAACTTCTTTAAAGAAAAAATTTCAGACTTGAGTTTTACAACCAAGTTTTTATCCTAGAAATCATTAGTTTTTGAACTAGAGTTAGGCTCGAAAATATTTTTTTTAGAAATTACTTTTTCTAACACTTTAGAAAGTTTATTCTTCTCAGAACTTACTTCCTCAAGATTTTTTGAAATATTTTCAAAATCAGCATTTTTCTTATCAAGATCTTTAGAAAGATATGATATCTCTTTTGTAAGTATAGAATTCTTAGAGTTTGCCTTATCAAGTTTCTTATTGAGTTTGGAATTCTCAATCTCAAGAAGTTTAGCAAATCTAGAGACTTCTTCAAAAGTAGGTAAAGTATTTTCCTCATCAGAAGATGATTCTTCATCAGAAAATTTATAATATTTACTATCATTAGAATTTAAAGAAACATTGGTCAAAGATTCAGCATTTCGTACCTTAGCCATAATACAATGATTATCAATACTTAATCTGGCTATAAGACCAAGATTCTTCTGTCCTGAAGATTTATAATCAGAAGATTAATCTGAAGAGTTACCACCACTGGCACTCCAGGTGTCATTAGCTTTTAGAACTTTCTTAGCTTTAGCTTTATAATACTTTTTTCTGTTCCTGTCTGGATGTCTTTCCTTCTTTTCTTTCTTTTTGAGCATAGGGCAATCTGGTCTAATGTGTCCAGCTCTTTTACATTCATAACAAGTAACTTATCCATCTTTCTTATCTTTCTTGTCCTTTTTCTTATACTTTGATTGAAAGATTCTCTGCCCAGCTATCTTGTTCATCCTTCGAGCAAGATTGGCTAATTCATTTTCTGAAACTTCACTCTCACTAGATTCGGATTGGAAAATGACTTTCTTAGACTTGGATCTGGTTACTCTCTTAGGAGTCTTAGCTTTCATCTGATTTGAAGTTGTAGTAAAAGCAACAGTACCATTTCCATTCTTCTTCTTGATGTTGTCAGCATCTCTCTTCATTCTTGTTTCATGTTGTAGAAGAGTTCCAAATAATTCATCAAGAGTAATTTGAGTGACCTTCCTGTTTTCATCTATTGCTGTTCTCTTGGATTCCCACTCACTGGGCATAATATCAATTATCTTGTCCACAAGAGATTCATCATCTAAAACTTTCTCTCCCATAGATTGTAGACTGTTGAAAATAGTCATAAATATTTGTTGAACATTACAGATAGGTTCTCCATAAGGAAAATTGAAGCCATGATATTCAGCTCTAAGCATAGCTCTTCTAGTCTTAATCACCTTGGAAGTCCCAAAGTGTGTAACTTCTAACTTCTTCCATATACAGTTAGCTGCTTCACAAGAAGAAATTTGGCTATATATATTTCTGGTCATTGAACATAGTAAAGTATTGCGTACCTTATAGTTGAGTTGATATTCTTGCTTTTCCTGGTTAGTAAAGGTTTTGACTTCCTTGTCAGGAATTTTATAATCACCAGTAATCATAACAAGGTTTTCTACTCCAGTATTGATAACAAAAGTCTTCATACGATCTCTCCAGTATTAATAATCATTACCATCAAAGATTGGTGGTCTTGTAGGATTCATATTGTCAATAGATCCAACATTAATTCCTACCATACTAAAATAACTTTGCACACAAACTTGTTAGTAGCAATGATTCATAATCACAAAGTTCGGAATGAGAAATTCCGGAATGGACAAATTCAGAATGAAAAAGTTCGGAAGGATAAAGTGAGCAAGAAAAACTTGTATGTGAGTACAAGTATTTCAGAGACCTTCTCTGATACCTAATGTAAGATTGGTATAGAGTAAGAGGTTTCCAACCTCTGATACCAATTGTAGGATCGAAATATAGTATGAGATGCTCAATATACAAGAGGGGGGGGGGTGAATTGTATACTTTAAAAATTTCTTTGGAACCTTTAATGTTAGTTAAGAATAACTATGTTTTCCTTAAGAAAAGGAAAAGGCTAAGTTTAACAAAGTTAAACCAAGTAAATTCACAACACCTCTTAACACCGAATGTAAACTAGGAAAGAGATTCCGAATGAGAGTTCCGGAAATATGGTTCCGGAAATTGAATCTTAACAAAAGTTAGAATATGAGATTCTACCTTAAAGCGTATAGAATCTAAATGAATCAGAGTACAAGTAAGGAAGTATAAGAAAGTTATACTTTCCTTATAATACAAAATGCAGTGGAATAGAAACAAGTAGTAAAACTACAAGTAACAAGATATAATTCTTTTAACCCAAAGAGAAGGGTATCCATCAACCTTGGATAAAGGTCCCTTGATTTATACATTCAAGCAAGTCTGTCTTACCCACACCAGGGTAAGCCCTCGATACGAAGATCGGAGTCTCTCTCTTGTTATCCCCGCAAGCCCTCAACTTCAAGGTAGTTGGAAACCTCTGTCTTTCTCAGCAAGGAAGCCCTCGAACTTCAAGGTAGTCGGAACCTCTGTCTTCCTATCCCCGGAAGCCCTCGAATGTAATCACCAACATTTGGAGTCGCACGAAGCTTTGAGAGTTAATAAGAGCCTCTCTCTCTAGAAATCACTTCAAACAAATTAGTCAGCCTTTCAGCACTTTCATCAGCTATCAGCACCCCCGAGCTCTTTCAAATGAGATCCTACTTATAGTTAAGGTCGTCTCCTTCTCTAACGGTCATATTTTCCTTAAAGATCGGAGGGACCTGTACACGTGTCACTTAGACAACGGTTAGTTTATAACAAAACAGACGACACTGTTTTATAACAAAACAAGTGTAACAGAATGTACGACATCGTTTTAAACTCTAACATAAAAGTTCGGAATGAAAACTTCGGAGTGAAAGTTCGGAGTGTAAGGAACAATAGTAAAGAGTAGACAAATTTTAGAAGTGTAGGCAATAAAAAAAGTTCGGAGTCAAACAATGATATTTTTCGGAGTCTGAATTTATTCAGAGTGTATAAAACAATGATACTCAAATTTTGTTTAATAGGTGAATTCGGAATTAGAATTCGGAATAGGAATTCTTCATAAGAAATCGTAATGAGAATTCTTCATCAGGATTCGTAACGGGAATTCGGAATGAGATTTCTTCATTTGAATTCGTAATGAGAATTCATCATTTGAATTCGTAATGAGAATTCATCATCAAGATTCGTAATGAGAATTCATCATCAGAATTCGTAATGAGAATTCAGAATGAGATTTCTTCATTAGAATTCGTAATGAGAATTCGTCATCAGAATTAGTAATGAGAATTCATCATCAGGATTCGTAATGAGAATTCATCATCAATATTCGTAATGAGAATTCATTATCAGAATTTGTAATGAGAATTCTTCATTGGAATTCGTAATGAGAATTCTTCTTCAGAATTCGTATCCTGAATCTGGAATATAACTTAGTCAGAGTTCATATCCGGAATTTGGAATGAAACTTTCTTATAGTTCTTATCCAGAATCTGAATCCTAAAACAGAATGCCTTTTATCAAAGTTTTATCAATTCCGAGAAAATGAATCTGAATCTCATACTTAAGAAAAATATGGATGAAAATATGATAAGGACAATTTCTCTTATAAAAGAAATTTTCCTTAAGAAAGAAATTTTCCTTATAAAATCGATTTCCTTAAATATGAGGTGTTTTTGATTTTCAAAACAAGAAGGAATTGAAAAGTCATAAGGAAAACCTTATTGAATCAACAGTTAAAACCATTATTAGTAGACCAAAAAATTACAATAAATTTTAAGATAGGAAATATATCATCGATAACATAGATTGAAGCCTAGAAATTTAAAATTTTAAGTGTAAATAGAATTTAAAAATCAGTAATTAAATGTTATTATGTTCATGATTATGTGTTTTATAGTTTAAAATTCTCATACCTAATTTTCCCTTTCTTCGGTCGAATTGATGGAAATTTGCGAAACTATATAAAACCCCAATGTGAATGGAAATGTGATGAATTATAAAACGAGTTTCCCAATACAATGGGAGATGTAATTGTAAATTTTGTGATTATACACTCTAAATTGAATATATTTTTAAATTGAATTTTAATCAAGAGTAACGACCAAATTCCACAAAGAAAGAACATGTATCAATTGAGGCCTTCATCTGAGAAAGGCTTCCAATTTTCAATAAATAATATGATCCCTTAATCACGAAATAGTGGGTTAACTCAATTTTGAATATATTCTATATGTATCAATATTTCTATAAGGGGAAG
Organism: Viscum album; assembly: GCA_963277665.1. Lineage (NCBI taxonomy): Eukaryota > Viridiplantae > Streptophyta > Magnoliopsida > Santalales > Viscaceae > Viscum > Viscum album. The sequence continues at coordinate 1,425,236,814 of OY728148.1, read as the reverse complement.
GTCAGCAGAATTATTTATTATATTAAGGTAGAGGCTGATCAGTGGTGGAAATTGTTCTAGACTATGATGCCTAATTAGAGATCAAAGGAATGGGGTGGAAGGAATTAAAAAAATGTTTTTAAAAAGTATTTTCCTCAGACTCACAATATTAATGTAAAAATGATTTCATTTACCTAGAGTATAATGTTAATTAATCCATAGGATTTTAAGTTGATAAATTTATAAGAGTTAACTACAAGCCTTAAATTTTGTAATTACCCACAGATGCAATGTTGACCCGTTTTTGTTTGGCTAAAACCGAGTCTATAAAAATACCTAGATATTTGAAACATTAATAGCTATGAAGATATTGTATAATGTTCCATAAAATTTGAAATAGAGGTCATTTAATGTGAATGTATTAATGGGGATAGGAAGTAGAAATTATTTTTTAATTATACTAGTATTATGTAAAAATATAATAGTGGTACGAAATTTCTATATCCCACATTTCAAAAGTATGGAATGAAGCACGTTTGATATTTCTAGAAGGTGAAATTGAAATGATTTAGGATATGGAAGGAAGGGAACCTCTCTAGTGATTTCTCAAATGATAAACCCATCATTGAAATTGAAGAGTATAATTCTCCAGTAAACCCTAAACATTTTTTCCATCGTTTCAACTGGAAGGAACAAATGAACTTTTCAAAACTACTCACAAAACCATGTGTGGTTAGAGAAAATAAGTCATAATAAAATCTATGGTAGTAATAGAACTATCATTCCCCCCAAAAAAATATAGGGATCCTGAAACAAATGTGGTGATAGGTATGCTAGTTATTCATTCAAGAAGTGAGTGAAATTTTTTATTTTTGGTCTATGCATTCCTTTGTATCACACATGTTTAGTAGAAATATTAAAAGAGACCCACAATGCATTTATGTACAGATTTAAGTGAAAATGGATTTTTTGGAAATTATTGAATCACATGTATATAACTTTTCCCCATCAAAATTTGTGGTATAAATTTTTCAATGAAGCTGATGATACCCCCTTTTTTATAATATGATGTAATTATTGGTATGGATTGGCTTTCCTTAAAAATATCCAATAATAATTTCCATGAGAGTATACGTATTATATGTATTTTTTATTTCCCTGTAATTTTTTAGAAGTGAAAGGAGGAGGGTGACCCTTATTTAGCACCAATATATCATGCATGGATATTATTTTCTTACAATAAACCATATCAAGATCAAATGAATGATTTTAAGGAAAATATAATTCTTAAAGACATGATCGTGTTGAGGGAATACATTGAATTACTTCTGAAATAATTTTGTAGTCTTCCTGCTATCTAAGAGAATGAATTTTTAATCGAGCATATACTTGGGGATTTACCAATATCTAACAATCCATATAGAATGGATGTTGTGGAACTCGAGTAGTTAAGGAAGGATGGGTAAGTCAACCTTTTCATTGATTATGATGTGCACAACAAGATCGAGATAATGAACTAGAATCCTCTTCGATGGATTGATTATTTTTTAATCAGTTGTGTGGAGAGAAATACATTTCCCAGGTGGATCATTTTGTTGGTTGTAATCAATTAATGGTGATGAATGAGGATATACACAAGAAAAATTTAGGTATGAGGTATGAGCACTATTTTTTCATAGTAATTCGATCCATAGTCACTAATTCTCTAGAAATATTTATGGACATGAAGAATAGTGTTTTAGATATTACCTTGAAACTTTTTTGGTAGTATATATAGATTATATTATAATATAATCTAAATGAAAGGGGGAGAATGTAGAGAATATTAAAACTATGTTAATGTCTCTAAATTGGTGAATATTTATGAAAAATACAAAAAATGTGTGTTTTGTTTGAATCAAGCATCATTATTGGGGTATATTATCACATGAAATGGGATATCAATAGTCCTTATAATGAAATAGGAAATTGAAGGATGGACGATGACAAAATCTGTGATATATATACATAGTTTACTTGGATTTAATGACCATTATTGATTTTTTAATAAGAAATTATCACGATCATCATACCCTCTATCCAATATAACACAGATGGGATATATGTTTTTCAATTATAATGAATGTGAAATGAGATTCAAGGATTTGAAAAAGAATCTTATCACTGCATATGTAGATACACTACCCACAAGTGGGGAACACTTTGTGGCATACATTGATTCTTTGATAAAGGTCCTGGTATGTGTGTACTAATTTACAATGAAATGTGTTTCCTATAACATGAAAAAATAAAATGTTCAAGAACAAAAAAAACCCTAAACATGATCTTGAGTCTTCTGAAATAATATTCACATTTAAAATATAGTATCATTATATCTTTAGGGAGAAGTGTAAAATATATATAGATCCAAAAATCCAACTGCATTTATTCAGACATAAAGAGATGAATGTGAACTAGTGAAGATGGATATAGTTGATTAATGACTATGACTGCTCAATCCACTAACCTCATAGTTATGTTATTAAATTAGTACATGATCTTTATAGATGTGATCCTAAAATTTAAACAATGTTGGGAAACAAGAAGGTTATAATCTTAATAGAATTGAAAACGATGGACATGAGAGTAACAAAGAAAAAAACATCATCAATAATTCACAAATGATCACTCGAACATCATATAATTAGAAGATAAAGGATTCTTAGAGAGTTGATGTGGAATTTTAGAAGAATATGGAAGATATAAAAATGGGAATCCTAATAATGTACAATTGATGAAGAATGAGTTGTAGGATTTTGATCATGACTATTTTTACCATCAAATCATGAGTAAAGATGTACTTGTTGGATAATTCATATTGATTTAACTTCTCTCTCGACCGAGTAAGCATTAAATTGTTTTGTGATCTCCAGGATCACAATTGGTCGGAGAATATAATGAATGATATAGAATGATATACATCAATAACTATTTTATGTCATAAAGTGAAGGTTAAAAGGAAACACATCCAAGAATATGAAGAAACCCTTAACCATACCTACATTGAAATGGGAAAACATAACCATTGGCTATTCCACTAGTCATACAATGAAATTATGTGTAAATAATTATATATCATTTTTGGTGGATTATATTTTAATGAAATCTCACTGAATAGAAATTTTAGAGGACTATCCACTATATTAAATTGCAAGGGTATACATTATAGAAGTGGTGAATCTATATGGAACACCATTAAATATTATATCTAATCGAAATCTATGATTTACCTTTATGTTCTATAAGAGTATCTAACATGCTCCAAATATTATGTTGAACATTAGTAACATTTATCAACTTCAAAATTATGGCCAATCCAAGGGGACTATCTAGATACTTGAGGACATGTAGGTATAATTCAAAATGGACTTCAAAGGTAAATTTGATCACAAAATTCATTCTGTCATGTCCTCATTCAATAATAGTTTATAATAAATAATCCAAATGGCTCCTTATGAATCAGTATATGGTATGTTGTGCAGAACACATACTAGATGGGATGAATTTGGTGAACGCAAACTACTGGTTCCTGAAATGTTTGTGTAAATGGTGAAGAACATTTAGCAGCACATCAGAGCTTCTTTGAGTCAATAGGAGTTATTTAAAGATAATAATAAATGATACATAGAGTTTATGGTTGGAGATTAAGTATTACACTACATATATCCCGTGAATAAAGCCTCATGATTTGTGAAGAAGGGAAATATTAGTCTAAGATACATAGATACCTTGGAGACACATAATCATATTAGTACAATTTCTAATCGACTAGAACTCTCACATGACCTATCTTAAGATAATGACATGTTCTATATATCCCCCTAAGGATGTACAAAATACACCCTATACATGTGATGAATCCAGATGTGGTACTATTAGACGATGATCATTCAAATGATTAGAAGTTGGTGAAGATATTAGTTTATTGAGAAAAACATCTACAAAATAAGACAATTCAGTTGGTCAAAATGATATGATGAAACCACTAGTTTTAATAAGCGATGTGGGAACTATAGGGGGTATTGAAGTAGAATAATCCTTATATGTTTTAGTTTGTGAAATTAAAATTTATTGGGTGAGATTTATGAATGGGGGAGATTGTAAAAACACAAAAATATATAAATAATAGTCCCTTTGTGATTGAATTAAATTCCCAATAGTTTATTAAGCTTATAGAAAACACATTCACATTTTTTCTTTTATTATATCATATCATATTTTAATAACATTATGAATCATATCTATAATCTCCATGGCTCGAAAGACGCTATAACCCCTACCCCATGTCAATTATACACATGAAAATAGGCACTCTGCCCTATCTTCCATTGGCTGCTAACTGGTAGAACAGGTCTAATGAAAATCCTTGGGAGACTGTACCTTTTTATTAAATTATGCCACAACTGAATTAATATAAAAAATTAGACAACTTGTAGAAAAAATGGGAATCTTCAGCATGATCCAACATGTATCTTAGAAACACATGGTATAAAATATAATGGATACACTCTATGTCATCCAGGTGTAAAATAAAACTGTTACACCCTGAGAATTTGAGAATTATTTTTTTCAATATAATTTATATTTTCAATATTTTTCATTTCACATGAAAATTGTAATAGTTATATATATATATATATATGTATATATATCTTAAAACACTACATCAAAAATTTATTTCACTCAAAATACCTACTTGGCTTGTGATACATGAAATACAAACATGGTTTTCACTACAAGCAACAACGACTTAGAGTACGTTGCACACAACCCTAAGTTTCAATAAAAGATCTTTATATATTTATATTGTTAATTAAATGAGATAGTAATAACCTAAACATTAAATATAGTTATATGAACACTAATAAATAATTTCCATTTATTAAAATTTTTTATATAAATAAAACGTATTGATAACGAAATATGATATTTTTGGAAATGTCATTTTATGTTACTAGTGCCATTTTCTTATGTTGGCTGATTTTTAAAAATAAAATAAATTTTTGAAAAATTTAGAAATATAATTTGATAAAATAATATTAGTTTTTTAATTAATAACATCGAAATTATCCTAGGTTTATTTTTTTAATTTTTCTAAGAAACATATTTTTTTGATGAATAGTGAAAAATACTTCTTTTTAGTTAAAAACTACCTTTTTGTCTCATTAATTATTAATTTTAAATGATATTATGAATATTATTTAAGGTCAAAATATTTAAATATTACATATATTTATAAAAGTTAATTGTTTATAATCAATTTCACTTTTAAAATGAACATAAAATCATAACAATATTTTGAACATTTTTTGAAATTTAAAACCCATTTATTTCGTCTCGCCAGTGGGAGTAGATCTAATATTAATTTTATTTTTTCTGTGAATTACATTTCAAAATTATGACATAAACCATTTAATTTGGTATAATATTTAGACTCTAAAACTACTATGTTAATTTTTGACCAAAATTATTAGTGAAAGTGATAAAAATTAATCACAGGTGTTTAATCCAAATTAAGATTAAATAGGGAGTAAACCTCAAAATTAAGGGCCCAAATGACCTAAGAATATGTTCAAAACCCATTTTATGTCTATATATATCCAATAATACTTGTATTAATGGGTTGGTTGGTTTGGTATGACTTTTTTTATGTAAGAACATGAGCACACAAAACTCGTTTCTAAAAAATACAAGGGAGTACTTTTCCGTCCATATAAAAGGCCACTAACTTTACCCATTCCTTACACCTCCCATACCATTTATTTTTGTCCATGAACTTCTCATGAAGCCTCTGAAAAATCCTACCTTATACCTTGAATCCTCACTTTAGGTATAAATATTATCAAGGGATCCTTTTAGAACAAACCAAAAAGAGTTACCTGGTGAAGAGGAAGGTTATACGTGTACGGAGAGAGTCCAGACTCAAGGTTAGGGGAATTTCATATCACATTTAATTTATATTAGATAAATTTTATGTTCACCACACTTTCCATTTGTGTGGTCTATGTACTTACCATGGTTGTACCCTTTTTATCTTAGAATTAAATTAATGGTTATTCGCATGTCCATTTTACGATCCTTCTTACATGGGGTTTATGTTTCAAAAGTTACCAAATCGGTAAAATAGTTTTGTCTAAATTTTCCTTCTTTCAGACCCATGTTTTTGTTATCCACCTAAACTATTTTATGAGGTGTATATAATTTAGTTTTTCATTTTATATCACGAATCCCATTATTTTCATGATATTTTAAGCTTTTTTTAATTTCCATTCCTTGCATGGATGGTCTGATCCCATGTTATCAAGTTATAAGATTATATTGATACAATATCATGAATTTTTTATAATGTTTATGTTTATTATTCAATTGATTAAATATTATTATCCATGTCTCAAAAAAAACTAAAGAGTCTCATTCTTCGATGTTATTTCACGATATACTCATGTATTGGCCACATTTTATACCATTTGGTACATAAGATAGTTTAGAATGTATCTTTTAGAATGCTCGACTATACCCTCTCATCGGTCTGAAATCTTGGTTTTCTAAAAAGGGTTTCCATAAATATTATACCATTATATTATAATATATAAAATTAATTTTAAACTTTTTGTCTTTTAGTTGTATCTTCAAATGAATCATCTTGTCTATTTCGAATTAAGGAATCTTTTTAACCTTTTACTATGACAAGGGAATTTCCTTTTATCCCATATGACATGTTCAGATTTACCCACCGTCATTCCTTTGAAAATTCCATCACATTTTTCAAAATATTATATTTAATAATTTTTTAATATATGTTTCAATGAAATTTTTATTCAAAATGGTCTCAAACTTCATTTATATGGTTTCATGGAAAAATGTTTTCAAATTTTTTTGAAGCCACAGTTTCATGTTTTCAAATAAATAGTTTTTGAAATGTTTTCAAGAATTATTAATAGGTTTTCAAATTATTTTGAATGTAATGGTTTTTAAAAATGTTTCAATCATGCATTCAAAGTTCTCAAATTTTTTCAAAGAAAAATGTTTTTCAACGTTTTTAAGCTTATTCTAAAATTTTTCATGGAAAAGGGATTTCAAAATAATTTCTTGTCTTCTTTATAAGTTATTAATTTATTTTCAAATAAAATTTTTTTCAAAAGTTTTTTCATATTGAAAATCATTTTATAAATAATAAAGGATATTTTCCACAAGAAAAGTTTTAAGAGTATATTTAATGATTAATTTTCATCAAATGAGACATCTATTGATGTTACTCATGAATTTCTAGGAAATGATCTAAAGGTTTCATTCAAATCTTTTATATGAAAGAGTTATTATTTATTTCATGGTGTTTAGGAATCCCATTTATCCTTCATGGATTATACATATATCAAATATGTTTCTCTTTCATGTGTTTTTATTTTAATGAAATGATTATGGAACCTATAATTTTTTCCACAGTCTATGATATGATTATATGATTATGATACCCATTTAATTTTATGGGTTTTGATATTCTTATTTATATATTATGGAAAATGTTTTTATGATTTCATTATGAGCTAGTTTGGACCTATATCTCCCACCAATGCATTGTGTAAGGATTTATATCTCATGTGATAATGATGGGAATCAAGTCGACGGCTTGATCAACAATGGGAAGATGGGGAAACATGATCCCTTACAATGAAAGGACTGATATTGGGTATTGTGGTGTGTCCCACCTAGTAGGTTTAGTCACCACAAAGATTCAAGATGGTGAAACCTGATCTATTTTTGTAATTTGAGGAAACCCAATCCCTTACATTGAAATAACTATGATTGGGGATGGTGGTGTGTCTTGACAAGTGGGTGCGGTTCTAATGAAGTTCCCAGATAATTTCTAGCTATGTGTATTTAATTATAGGGAATGATATCACATGTTTATATATGACACAATTCTAGGTTTTATTCCACTTTTCTGGATTCATGGATTATGTCCTGTATTTATTTTTTATTCATGTGTTATGGAATTCCAATATTTATTTCATGATTCATGTTTACATTCTTTGATATACAAGGAATTGTATTCTAATTTATTTATCTTGATCTCATACCCTTTAAGCTCATGATTAGTCTTACATACCTCTCTTTTTTACCCTTACTATGAATTTGAGCTGACCCCTTTCTGATAGTTCTTTTCCCCATGTTTTAAGGAAAGGTTTTAGGTAGATCTACTAATGGTGGATATCTTTATAGGGGATGTCTATGGTATTTCAATAGTATAAAGAATTTTGTTTCCATGTTTCCAATGACACTAAATTATTATGGTCCCTGGGATTGTTTTTAGGTAATGTAATAAATATTTATCCACAATGATGTAATATATATGAATATCATGCCTAATTCAATATAGTGGGTATCAATGGAAATTTTTAGTCAACCTTTAGAAACATGGTTGAGAACACATTAATTATATTCATTGGTATATCTCAAATTATATGTTTTGGGATTTCTCTACGGAAAATTATAATATTGAGTTAACCTTGAAGAAAATGTCCTGGAATTTTGGTGAAGGATAGAGTGAGTGGTTTCCAATCAATATATCCCTCTCTATATACTAAATTAGATGTCAGTATTGAATAAATGTACCTAGGGATAAAAAATAGAACAAGATGTTTCGGTCTTGAATTGGGGTAATCTGGTACACCACAACAGGCCTTTCTCCAAACCTGGTTTAACACTCTTGGGGGATATTCATTGGTAATTCACAATATCATAACAATCCATCATAAAGTATTTAGATATAATTTATCTATGAATAACCTAGGATAAACTGATGGTGTTATATATTATAGAAGGTTTCATGATTTATAAATCCTATAAGTAATTCTTTTCATGGCCATGTGGTTCTCTACTATTTTAAGTAATCCTCACACTATGACTCTAGATTTAGTCAATGGAAGGAACTAGAAGGAACTAGATTAATGATGAATGGGATGGATGATTTTATAATTAGAGGTAAGGTGATATGATCACTGGAGTAATGTATGTTGTGATCATGCCTAATCAATATTCAGGGAACATGATTAACAATGATTTCCTTAACCAACTCTAAAACTCAATAAAGAAGATAAAGAAGGAGGTCACTGAGATTTTGGGTAATGGATACCAAAGATAAAAAAAGATTAAATTTACTATATGTCAATTTTGTTGAAAGAATACCGTAAGTGAATTTATTAGATGAATAAGAGGATGTTTTGACTGTAGAAAAGGGCATAAAGAAAGTTACTCCAAGGAAAAAATTGATGAGTTTAGTTAATTAAATGAATGTAAATATTGGACTTCCTAAGTCATCATAGATTATTAGGTGTTTTAAGTTTTGAAAAAAGGTTATTATTAAAACCAATGTCAAAAAAGTATAATTATTGAACAGAATCAGAAAGGTGGTGTAGGAAATCGTTACATTATAAAGGATGATGAGACTACAAATGAAATGTGAAACCAAAAAGGTATTGTTGTTAATGGATTAAGGATTAAGTAATAAATGTATTTATATATTTGGATAAGAATTTTATGAATGAGGAAATATAGAATTATTTTTCAACTTATGTTTTTTAGTATGTATTTACATGTTTAGGTTGGACTGATGTTGTGATTTAATGACACAGTGTTATTTTGACTAAGGTAATGTAACCATTAACATTATCTTTATGATAAGATAATGTTGTATGGATAATGATATGTGGGATTTGAATACATAAATTGGACAATATTGATTACATTTGAACTATGTTAGGACATGTTTATAGGTGGTTTATTCTAACACTAATAAAGTTTTCATCATTTTTGGATTTATGGAAAAACTCCAATACACTTTTTAAGGGGGAATCATGCATGTTATACAAAAGAATATATGGTAATTAAGGTTGTTACCATGTTTAAATGGAATATACAACAAGGGTATTAATATATCTGAAATGTGAAAAACATGTTCTAATATTTGATATATAGGTGAATAAATGTTAATATAATTTTTTGAATCTCTTTATAATGTCTTGGATTTATCATCATTGAGAAGGGTTAAAAGGTTAACCATTCATGAAATGTTTAAGTTAATCTTAATTAGGAAAATTTGTGCACTGATATTGTGTTAAAAACCTGGTTAAAAGAATAATAAGTGGTTAAAAATTTCAAAAGTATGAACATCTTATATATTTTATTACTATGATTTTTAATAAAGGACATCATGAATGAAGGGAGATAACAAATGATGTCCAGTAAGGCCACATGTCTTGAACCCATGACCAAAGCAAGATAAGGGTGTCATGCCTAGTACAAGCCCACATGATGTCCTAGCTAATGTATACTTATTTTTTTGAATAAATATTTATGATGAAAAATTAGTGTTAATTTTTATAAATTAATGCATGTTGACTTTTAAGAGACAAATAGTTAAACTTTATATTCTTTTATGGGACTTAGGATCCATTAAAAGAGTATTCTAGTGATTAATTAATCAGATTTAATATATAGGCATTAATTTCATGAGGTAATGGATGTATTAGAAATTGATCGAAGCACAACCCAAGAATGAAAATTTTTTCATAGGAATTTATCAGGAAATACTCAACATTTTGAAAATGATACAAGAAAATGCTCTCCAAACTCCTTGAATTATGTTGAACCAATTGCTTCTGGAATCATTGCATATTTAAGAATTAAGAGTCCCTAAACATTATATTGATCATTAAGATGTTTTTATTGAAGAACTCAATCAATCCCTATAAATATTTACACTTTTCCTTCATGTCCACTCTTTACACAAAACCTATGTTTTTCTATATGGAATCCCAATTATATGTTACTTTGCGTAGCCCTTATGGTTCCAAATTTACCTTTTTAAGGGAAGATTTAGTATCTATTTTTATAAATAGTGTTTCTATAAAAATAAACGTTCATTTATTAGGCATTTGATAATCCAAATGATTTTTAGGGAGTGATTTATTTTAATGGAGTTACAATGAAACAACCTAAGATTTTGAGAATTATTATTTTTGATTTAATTTATCTTTTCAGCATTTATCATTTTACATGACACTAGAAGTAGTTATATGTATATATATATATATATATATTAAAACACTTAGTAAAACATTACGTTCACACACAATATTGACTTGGATATCAATATGCTCAATAAAAACTTCTCTTGCACTATAAGTAACACTGAATCGACTTATGATCCATGCAACAATGAGTTTCTACGAAATATCTTTATATATACATATATATATAATTAATTAAATGAAATAATTATAACCTAAACATTAAAATTAGTTATAGTAATTGTAAAAACTTTTTTCTAAATATTTTATATAATTTCTTTATTTAAATAAAACATATTAATAACGAAAGATCAGATTTTTTGGTATTGTAGTTTTTTGTTAAAAATAAAAATTTCCTCAGTGGAGAAATTTTATATAATAAAATAATATTAAGACACATTAATATATTTTATTTGATAAAATAAAATTTATTTTTGAATTCATAACGTTTAAATTATCCTTGGGTGAATTTTTGGGATTTTTCTAAGAATTCTAATTTTTTTATTGAAAAGTGAAAAATAGTACTTTTTAGTTAAAAATATAATTTTCTTATAATTAATTTTTAATGTTATTATAAATATGTTTTAAGGTCATTTTAGAAAAATATTATTACTATTAATAAAATTTAATTCATTGTAATAAAATTTACTTCAAAAGTGAACATAAAATCTTAAAAAACATTTGATCTTTTTCCTACTTTAAAACTTTGTTATTTCGTTCCATTCTTAGGATTTGAACTAATCTTAATTTTTCTGTTTCTATGAATTTAATATTAAAAAATCCTACAAAAAAACATTTTATTCAATATAATATTTATTTTCTAATAATACTATGTAATATTTTGACCAAAATGATTTGTAAAATTTATTAAAATTAATCCCAATGTTTAAATAAAAATTAATCATAATTTGGGACTAAACCATAAAATTAAGGTCCAAATTGACCTATAAAATAGTCCAACCCCCATTTTCAATACGTTGTTTGTCCATTAACCTTAAATTATTGAGTTTTGTTGTTTTGGTATGACTTTTTTAGTTAATAACATGTGCACACCAAACTTGTTTCTAAAAATTCCAACTGTGCCCTTTTATTTCACTATAAATGGCCATCACCTCTACCCATTACTCACACCTCCCAAACATTTTATGTTCTTCAATGTTCATCCAATGTATCTTCTAAAAAAGCCTCACTTCGACCTTGAATCCTCCCTCTAGGTAAACATCTTCTCAGGAAGACTTTTGGCACAATCCAAAAGTATTTATCCAGCGAAGAGGTTTCTGGTACGAGTACAAAGAGAGTCAAGACCCAAGGTAGGGGGAATTTCATCGTACATTTAATTTCTATAAGATACATGTTATGTTATCCACTCTTTCCTTTTGGGTAGTGTATGAACTGACCATATTTGTGTCCTATGTATCTTATAATTAAATTTATATGTATTCAAATGTCCATTTTATTGTCCTTCTTTAATGGGGTTTAAGTATCAAAAGTTACCAAATCAGTAAAACAGTTTTGTCTCAATTTTTAATTCTTTTAGACTCATGTTTTTTATGCACCTAAACTCATTATTGAGTTGTGTATAATTCATTTTAAATGTTATATCATTAATATCATTATTTTGATGATATTTTAGGCTTCATTTTTTTCATTTCCTTACATGGATTGTATGATCCCATGTTATCAAGTAATAAGAGTATATTAAGACAATGTCACCACTTTTCAAGAGATTTAATATTTAGTATACATATTATTAAATTATATGATCCATATCTTAAGAGAACACATGAGGTTTTTATTCTTAATTGTTTGATGATATAATCATGTATTGGAACAATTTTCTACCATTAGTACATAAGATTGTTAAGAAAGTGTCTTTAAGAAATCCTGACACCACCCTCTCTTGAGTAGGAAAAGTATGTTTTCAAAAAAGGGTTTCCATGAATATGTTACATTTATCATATATTCTGTTTGATGATTCCTTTGCATTTTTAAAAGGATAATCTTTATGAAAATGTTTTTAAAATTAATTTTCAAGGATCAGTATTTTCAAAATGGATTTAATATTTGTTTATATGTTATCATGTAAAACTATTTTTTAAATGTTTTCAAGACATATTTACATGTTTTAAAAGTGTTTTGAATGAAATGGTATTCAAATAGTTTTGATGAATATTTTATATGTTTTCATGAAAAATATTTTCCAAAAGGATTTGATGATTTCATTATAATATTTCAATGTATTTTCAAATAAATGGGTTTGAAAATATTTTCAATATTTTTTAAAAATTATTCAATTGTTTTCAAATGAAAAATGTTATTAAAATTTTTTGAAGCAAATTTCAAATGTTTTGAAGAAAAACGGTCTTCAAAATTATTTTATGTCATATTTTTATGTTTTCATGTTATTTTCTAAGAGAATAATTCCCAAATGGTTTTATGTATTAAAAATCATTTTTACAAATAAGAAGAAATATTTCCTACAAGAAACATTTTTAGATGACATTTTACAATTATTTTCCATCTATAATGACATCTATTTATGTTACTCATGACTTTCTTGGAAATGATACAAAGGTTCCATTAATATCATATCTATAAATGAGTAATTATTAATTTCATGGTCTCCCTATAAACCATTAATCCTTCATGTTTTATACATATATGAAATTCATTTTTATTTGCAGGTTATGATTTTGATGAAATGATTTTGAAATGTCTTTATTTTTTCCATTGGTTATGAAATGTTTACATGTTTATGATACCGATTTCATTATAGGTGTTATAATATGTTTATTTATGATATTGTGGAACATGTATGTAATATTTAATTATGAGATGAGTGGGACCTATATCTCCCTCCAATGCATTGGGTAAATATTTATATCTCCTGAGATAAAGATCGGAATCATGTTGACGAGAGTGATCCATTATAGAATGATTGGGAAACCCAATCCATTATAAGTAAAGGATTGGGGATGGGTATAGTGGTGTGTCCCTCCTAGTAGGTGTAGTCACCATGAATATAGAAGATGGGGAAACCCAATCTACTATAGGAATATGGTGAAACCCGACCCCTTATAAGGAAATAACTATGATGGGGGATGATGGTGTGTCCCACCCAGTGGGTGCAATTTACATGAAGTTTCCTGATAAGTTTTATCTATTTGTATTGACATATATGGAACAATATCACACGTTTATGTATGCCCCAATTCCATGTTTTATTCCTACGTTATTATTTCATGGATTATATCAGTTATTTTTTTTATCATTCATGCCTTATGTACTTCTAATCTTTATACAATTATTCCTATTTATGATATTTGATATGCGGGGTATGATCTTCTAATGTTTTGATCGTGTTATTATACCATTTAACTATTTATTATTCTTACATAAATATCAATTTTACCCTTCGTGGGAATTTTATCTCACCCATTTCTTATGTTTCCTGTCCTCGGGTTATGAATAATGGGTTTACGTAGAACTACTAAAGGATGAGATATTAATGGGGGATATAGAAGATTTTTCCTTATGATAGAATAATTTATTTCCATTTTTTCAGAGATAGAAAACTGTTATGGTCCTCGTGCATGTTCTTTTGTAATGTACTAAATATTCATCTAAAATGATGTAATATCCATGGTTTTCAAGCATGGGTGTCTATAAATAACAAAAATAAAAAAATATTAAACAGACACCAAAATTTCCCAAGTCAAAGCTTGATATTTAAATCTGATTCACCAACCCACAATCCCACTGACAACCAAACACAGTGTCTCCATTCTGAACCTATACCAGAAAAAAGTAGTATCTACTAAGGTACCCATGTGGCATGGAGGCACAAGAAGAGTGTGAGTAAAACTAATCATACCACCATAGTGGAAATAATAAACGAAGGTAGAAAAATAAACATGTTTCAAACATAAATAGTTATTAATTAACTAATTTTTATTTTCAGTTCCATAGTGTCAAAAAACCAGCCTAACTATTTCTGTTCATGCTAGGAGCCTATTCCATAACCTTAGGGTTTACATAATATTAATAATAAAAGGGTTCTCAATAACCAATTAAATCTACCCATTCACCTTGGAAAATGAGTCTAAGTAACCATATCATGTCCACACATTGGAGGAATAGAGGATCAATATGACATCCCAAAACATTCCACCATTAAGATAATAGAACCTAATTCCAATATCCTAAACCAAAAAAGGAATTTGTTTTCCCTAGAGCATCGGTGAAGATCAAACTAAACGTGATGTACCTTAGTCCATTTGATAGGATCATAGAACATCGGTCCGACATCATAACCTATAAAATTCATCGGTGGAACCAATATGATCATCCCCGCATCACCCATAGGTTTAGAGTCTCACTGAAATACCCCAATCATAACTTTATCTAGGTGGAGATTATTGATTAACCATTTATCAAAATTACACATATATCATTCCAATTACAATGGTCCCACCAGTTCAATAAAAACCATAAAAAAATCATAAATAACCAAAAATAAAATACACATTTAGAATAATCATGAAGAGATATTTCATTACATGGTACTTCCTTTTTAAAAAACTACACCCTTTTTCAAGGATTTCAGTCCCATAACCAACCACTCAACATATCCAATACTATATATTACCAAAAATGGAACGACACCGTCATTTCAAATAATCAATTGAAATCTCTTATAAAAAACCCATTTCTAAATCACTTGAGGTTAACAACTAATTTTACAACATTACACTCATTCAAAACACAATAAATTATCCTTAAAAATAATAACCTGATAAAAATCCAAACGACAACATTAATCCATTTAAAAATCCTTCTAGGAAACTCACAACCTAGAGAATATTAACAAATCATCAACCCCAAAACCATTCCTATTATATTAATAGTATCTACTACCCATTGACTCTAATAATATTAATATTTACATTTTCAACAATTCAACTCCGCATTTTCAAAGGTCTAGTATACCCCATGGGTAGCCCTAGGTTAAAAAAAAGACCCAACGGGGTCTATGAAGGGTATTACATTGTAATATAAGGCCCCAATTACATCCCTTATTTAATGAATTCATAACTCAATAATGTGGTGGATTGGAAGAACTACATACAAATATATAACACCAACACATTTGGAAAATGATTCTAGAACCCCAACATAATGCATGAAAAAAAACATCCCATCCAACCTTGTCCCTTGATCTAATCCAAAAAAATAATAACACCCAATCATATAATCCACTTGAAAAGAGGATTTTAGGGATTCAAATGGAGAGAAAATGTTAAACCATGTCTGTCATTGAAAATGGAAGGAATCATATTTGAATAATAACCCATAGATTTGATTCATAAACAACCACACTCCAAATTCCCATTAATCAATAGAGAAACACCAATAGAGGTGGATTAGGGTTTTTAATAACCAAATATTATGGGGTCTAATGCGGGAGAAAATTAGGGAGGAGATATCTATGCCTGAGAGGAAAAATTTGATTTTATCACTTTTTAAGTGGCACAAATTTGGCTACAAGTTTGAAAAAACCACTTTCTAATCATGAGTATCACTATATCCAAGAGGTAACTAGGTTAGACAGTCTAGATGGCCAGTCACATGGCTTGAAAAGATATTAAGATACCATGCTCCAACCTCTTTCCTAGGGACTTCATTGTCCACACGACTTCCTTGACCACCCTACACAGCT
This sequence comes from Viscum album, assembly GCA_963277665.1. Taxonomy (NCBI): domain Eukaryota; kingdom Viridiplantae; phylum Streptophyta; class Magnoliopsida; order Santalales; family Viscaceae; genus Viscum; species Viscum album. The sequence goes on along the minus strand of OY728148.1, from coordinate 1,425,220,008 downwards.
TCCCCAACTCTAAACCACCTTTTCCAGGTCACACAATTGTGGAATATAGTTTCTTCCAACCATTTACCAACCATGATCTCATCATATTTTGGAATCCTCTGCTTCTTTTCCTTTTCTCGAACCCTTGAGACACCCATTGACCAATCCTACTACCATGAAACAATCCAAAAAAAATTAAAATTAGGATGCATCTTATATCAGGTTTGGGATCTTCAAATATCACCAACTTATAAAAGATTATCCTAAATCTTTGATCCCAAGAATCAATAGGCCTCTAGGGGAATCATTAGGGATTGGGTATCACCTATCAACATCCATTTTCCACTCTTCATCCAAAATATGTCCATGTTGTCACAAAATTTGGACAAAAGGAATGGTCTTACCATGAAATTTTCTCCCATATAATCAAAATATGAACCATCTTCTCTTCAAAGAATGAATCAAACTCAACCAAACATCATTACCACTAAACCCATAAGGAATCCAAAGAAATACTTCCTGGTTTGGAACATAAGGAAATTTCATACATAGCATGATACCATTGTGGAAGTTCCAATTGGAACTATACAAGCCCAATCCTCTCAAAAAATCATGGCCCAAGTAACTTGGCCCCATATTACCCTCTTCTTAAATAATCAACTAGTCAAAACCAAAGCCATATCTTTTTCCAAAACTGGGGATCTAAGACGGATCTCACCGAATCCCATTAAACCCAGAACACCATCCACATCATCAACTGACCACTTGACCACTTTGGTGCTCTCATCCATATGATTTTCTCAAAACTACCATATTAGGGTGTTTGGAACATCCATCATTAGAAAAGAACCACTATAACCCCAAACACAAGATTACATAAAGGAACTGATGTGTTTCCCAACTCAACGCACCCAAATATCCACAATATCAACATCTTACACTAACATCATTATTTCTTATCAAAACCACATCGAATGGATACACATGTACTATCCATATATGAATTGAATATGAATTGATTATTCCTCAAGACCCATTCTCCATTCACAAACTGTACTTATCAGTTTAAAACGCCAAATCGAGGTGGATGACATTAGATCACATTCGTTCATTTTCCATATTAGATATGAGACATTCTCATCCGAATCATACCAAAGCTAACCAAGTTTTACTATGGTCACATCCCCACCATACTTGGTCACAAAAACTTTATAGACAAAGACATTCTAATGTCATCTAAAAACTACTACTAGATTCAATGCATGATTTCTGATGATTTCCAAGTTCCAAATAAAGATTTAACATGAAGCATTGTCTGGTCTTATTTCATTTCCAATGGAACTAACTTTGGAATATAAAATTTCTCTTAGAACCACCCTGACCAATAAGATAATGATTTTTCAATGAAAACAATATCTATGACACATTGGGCATTATAAATGAATCCAAAAAAGTACCACACATATTCTATAATGGTAAACTTGTTTCAAAATGTCCAACCCCTACTCTGCTCTACACTTCTACAACAAAAATATTTCTCCCAACCATTATAATGTCATTTCCACCACTTTAATTAGGAAAATACAACCACCAAGGATCTGTATCTAATTCTACCAACCCAGGATGTGGATCTAACCACCCCTCTATCACATGAGGGACAAAAACAAATTGTTCACCCCCTCATGTCCCAAGGAACAGAAATGTAATCCCAGGAAATTACTAAAACCCATACCATCTTGAGTACCCTACTCACAAAAAAATTAGTGGTTCACATCCCACCACATGAATTAAATTACCTTTCATGAATCCTCCAAGAAGGTCCTTCCTTTAACATGAATAAAACATTTAAGATTCCCAATATATTGCGAGTGATTTCTCACTGTACTCAAGGAAATGTCAAGATATTTCCTATATTCATCTTTAATATATG